>CM061135.1:64841878-65132993 GCA_030789695.1 Scilla litardierei | reverse complement strand
GATCGTCATCCCCGGTGCTAGGCAAGTGAAATTTGCCACTTAGGGTTTAGGCCATGTTTTAGGCCATTTGCTTGTTGTAGGCGTAAAAGAGGCTAGGCGATGAAATGATACTCGCCTAGGCGCAAATTGGGGAACTAGCTTGACAACGAAGCTAGTTCCGACATATATCATGTTGCACAATTACCATGTCATGTTTACTTTCCATTAACGGTACGCGAATTAATTGTCATGTCATTGCATTCTTTAAGTGTTGCTGTGATTGTGTAGCTTCGCTACAATGTTTGTGTTCCTGGCTCGTGTTCCAGAAGCGAGCCCTGTAGTTGGAAACCCCAACGCTCGACATTGAATTGTGAAATAGGAAAACAAGCTCCCATGCGGGGCAACCCTGGCTCACTTGCTGGGCTCATGTGCATGGACCCTGGCTTGTTTACGTGTGGGATGGGGTAAGGGTTAAGCGGTCATTCAACTGGGGGTCTGCCTGATCAGCAACTGCAGTTGTAAGACGTAAACTCTGGGGTGGGGTAGTGTTTAGTGCCGATCAGTGTGAATGATGTACCATTCAGCTGAAGGGCGTAAACATCTACAAAACAACGTGAAACGTGAATAGTGAATTGATTGAGATTGATAGTAGCTTGGCTACTCTTGTCTTGTCCCGATAATTGTTCCCTTGTACAAATTGTCTTGCCATGTCTTAATTGTGCACTCATGTTATAACTGCCATGTCATGCATACTAAACTGCTAGGTTGCTAGTTGCCTTACTTTCAGTTTCCTTGCCCAAGTCTTTTAGACTTGCTGACATGTGCCCCTTTACTCTTTTGGGTGACACATGTTAGATCCTGAGCCTGAGTACCTTGTTGAGGACGAGGTGTTTGCTGACGCCGAGCCCGAGCTTGTGTTTGGCGGGGAGTACGTGGACACTGGGGACCAGTCCTAGTGTCTTCGTTGTGTTTTACTTTGTTTAGACAGTTGTTTTGTTATCGGTGCGTAGCACCTATACTCTGTTATGTCGTTGCTTTTGTTGGCCTTGTTCTGGGCCTTAGACTCTTTCTTTTAGCCTGGTGGCTTTTCTGGATGTTGACCTTATTTTCATGTTGGACAATTTATGAGATGTGAGATTTTATTTCAGTCTCTCCTTGTGTTATTATTGTTGTTCCGTTGTGGTTACAGGGACCTGTTTATGTTTTATTGACGCTTATCGGGTTTGGGGCTTCACAGCTCCACTCTCGTGCGGACCTTTTCACGTCTCGCCTCCATTTTAGGGAAGCGGGTCGTGACAGGTTTTGTTGGTGGCCCATGCAGGTCCTTCTGTAACTGCCATTTTGGAATGACGATAATAATATTAGAATGTCCAATAAACTAAGTTCTACGTTCGATGTCATAAGCTATGAGTCTAATCCGATTCGTTTTCTGTGTCATTAGATGGCAGGAAGGCGTTTCACCCGTGGTGGGGGCAGTGGTGCGCTCCCTCATGATGAGGAGCCTGAGCGGGAAGCCACCAACGGTGAGATGATGCGGATGATTCTACAGATGATGCAAGTGCAGCAGGGCGTGCTTCTGCAAGTCCAGAATGCTCCACTTGCTCGAGCTGCCCGGGCTCTTCCGGATGCCCCTCGCTCTGAGCCAGGAGCGAAGCAATTTCGGGAGCTGGGTCCCGTATATTTTGATGGTTCTGAGGGTCCTCTGGCTGCCGATGAGTGGATTCGGAACATCGAGGACAATCTGAAGATGGCCAAGATCACCCCGGCTGGATGGGTTGATTTGGCGAAGAGGCAACTCAAGGATAATGCTCGGAATTGGTGGGATGCGGAAGAGAAGATGTTGGTGGAGCCGATAGCTTGGGCTACCTTCAAGGCCAGATTTGAGGGTGAGTTCTTTCCGAAAGCTGCCAGGGAAGAGATGCTGCAGCGTTTTATCGATTTGAAGCAAGGGAGCTCGTCGGTGGACCTATATCACCAGGAGTTCATGAGGCTGAGTCGGTTCGCACCGAAGATGGTGCAGGACGCTGAGGAGAGAGCTCAGAGGTTCCTGCAGGGACTTGCTTCGGAGCTCCAGAGTTTTGTGACCTCTTCTGACCGGGAGTCTTATCAGAAGGTTCTAGTAGCAGCCAAGAGGCAGGAGCTGCTCGTGAACCAGAGGAGGGGGTCTATTGTTGGTGCTGGGAAGAGGCCTGTGGAACAGGCGAGAGCTGTGGTTAGACCTGGATTCAGGCCTAATCAGTCTGCTCAGTTTAAGAGGCCAGGAGGGCCTATTCTGAAGACTTGACATTTCTGCGGTAAGCCTGGCCATATTATGGATCAGTGTTGGAAGTTTTTGGGCCAGTGTCTGGTATGTGGTGATGCTTCCCATGTCGCGAAGGATTGTCGGCATGCGGGTCCGCTGCGGAGGGCACCTGTTGCAGCACAGCCGTTGTAGCAGCGAGCGTCTGTTCCTGCTGGACGTGGAGTGGCTCTTGTTCCCCAGGGGCAGGCTTTTCGGCAGGCTGTTCCGCCGAGGAGGCAGGCTTATCTGATGACCGCTGCGGAGAGCGAGGCTGTGGATGAGGTTATCGCAGGTAATCCTCAATCTAGCTGTTACTTTCCTAGCTGGTTTTGAATGTTGGATTGTGTTGTTTGCTTGAACATGGTTGTTTGCTAGACTTGGGTTTGATTGTTAATTGTTTGTTAGGTGTGGTTTTGGTTTGCACATTTCCTGCACGAGTCCTCTTTGACTCTGGTGCGTCGATGTGCATTATTTCTCGGAGCTTCGTGGAGAGGCATTCCTTGTCGACGTCCCCTCTTCCCAAGAGTTGGAATATCGTTACAGGGAATGGCGTGGTTTCGGTGCATCGTGGTTGCAATTCTTGCTCGTTGGTGGTCTGTGGACATGAGCTTTTTGCGGATTTCATTGTCCACGACATCATCAACTATGATGCAGTTCTTGGGATGGACTGGCTTGCGAGCTTCTATGCTACGATTGACTGCAGGAGGAAGAAGGTGGTGTTCGAGATTCCCGGACATCCAGTATTTGAGTTTAGTCGTGGTAGCAGTTCGCTTGGTCCGGTCAGATTTCGGGCCAGGCCGGTGGAGGCTGTGGCTATGCAGATGGAGTTGGAGTGGCCAGCCGTGGTGCAAGATTTTGGCGACGTCTTCCCCGAGGAGATGTCTGGTTTGCCACCTGATCGAGCTTTAGAATTCTCTATCGATCTTGCTCCAGGTGCGCAGCCGATTTCGAAGGCGCCGTATCGTATGGCACCCGCAGAATTGGAGGAGTTGCGGAAGCAGTTGGATGAGCTCTTGCAGAAGGGTTATATTAATCCTAGCGTGTCTCCGTGGGGAGCACCGGTGTTGCTGGTAAAGAAGAAGGATGGTTCGCGTCGCATGTGCGTGGACTATCGGGAGTTGAATGCGGTGACCATTAAGAATAAATACCCGTTGCCTCGCATCGATGATATATTTGATCAGCTTGGAGGTTCGAGGGTGTTTTCTAAATTGGATTTGAGAAGTGGTTACCATCAGTTGAAGGTGAAGAAGGATGATGTTCCGAAGACAGCGTTCAGGACGAAGTATGGACACTATGAGTTCGTGGTCATGCCTTTCGGCGTAACTAACGCGCCCGCAGTTTTCATGAATCTGATAAACCTGATTTTCTACGACTTTTTGGATAAGTTTGTCGTTATCTTCATTGACGACATTCTGATCTATTCAAAGTCGGAGGAAGAGCATGCCTCGCACTTAAGGACGGTGTTGGAGATCTTGAGAAAGCATCGTTTGTATGCTAAGTTTTCGAAGTGCGAGTTTTGGCTGGATAGAGTTGCTTTTCTTGGGCATGTGGTGACCGGGGATGGTATTTCAGTGGATCCCGAGAAGATCAGGGCCATCAGGGAGTGGCCTGTTCCGTCGTCTGCGTCTGAGATTCAGAGTTTCCTTGGACTTGCTGGTTATTATCGGCGATTCATTAAGGACTTTTCTCGTATTGCTTAGCCAATGACCAGGTTGACGCGGAAGGATGTTGCTTTTGTTTGGTCGGGTGATTGTGGGAGTGATTTTGGTATTCTGAAGGAGAGGTTGACGACTGCCCCTATTCTTGTTGTGCCTGATCGCAGCGGTGGATTTGAGATCTTTTGCGATGCTTCTGGCAAGGGTCTAGGTTGTGTGTTGCATCAGCATGGGCATGTTGTGGCGTATGCGTCTCGTCAGCTTAAGGTTCATGAGAAGAATTACCCGACGCATGATTTGGAGTTGGCTGCCGTTGTGTTTGCTCTTAAGATTTGGAGGCACTTCTTGCTGAGTGAGAAAGTGAAGATTTTCACCGATCACAAAAGCTTGAAGTATATTTTTACTCAGAAGGAGCTCAACATGCGACAGCGTCGATGGTTGGAGCTTATGGCGGATTATGAGATTGATTTACAGTTTCACCCTGGCAAGGTGAATGTGGTTCCAGATGCTTTGAGTAGGCTTCCAGTGGTGATGATTTTGACCTCGTAGTGGAGATTGCAGCAGGATTTTTACGAGTCTGGTGTTGAGATTGTTCTTCCTGGGGAGGCTTCGTCGTTGATGTACATGCAGGTACAGTCGACGATCGTGGATCGGATTAAGGGTGGCCAGGCTGAGGATCCAAAGCTGGTGAAGATTCGGGAGCAGGTGGAAGCCGGTCTGCGGGCTGACTTTTTGATCCATGAGGATGGCTCGCTGAGGTTTGGAGCCAGGTTGTGTGTGCCAGCTGGGGATATCAGAGAGGAATTGATGGTGGAGGCACACAGTTCGCCGTATTCTGTGCATCCTGGTGGCACCAAGATGTACCAGGATCTTCGTCTGAATTATTGGTGGCATGGTATGAAGAGGAGCGTGGCTCGGAGTGTAGCCAAGTGCTTGGTTTGCCAGCAAGTGAAGGCGGAGCATCAGCGTACGGCCGGGTTGCTACAACCGCTTCCGATTCCGGAGTGGAAATGGCAACACATCACTATGGATTTCGTGACTGGACTACCTCAGAGTCCGAAGCAGAATGACGCGATTTGGGTGATCGTAGATCGATTGACCAAATCTGCGCACTTTATTCCGTTCCGAGTGGGACAGTCCACTGAGGCGCTAGCGAGGAGATATATGGAGGTAAATTCTTTTACTCTCCGTTTTGATTTCCTTTTTCCTAGTTTGGATAATGATGTGACGTGAATCGTGCAGGAGGTCGTGCGACTTCGTGGAGTCCCCGTGAATATCGTGTCTGACAGAGACACGAGGTTCACATCTCAGTTCTGGCAGAGTTTGCAGAAGAGCTTGGGTACGCGTCTGAGTTTCAGCACGGCGTACCATCCGCAGACGGATGGCCAGTCCGAGAGGACAATTCAGATTTTGGAAGACATGCTGAGGGCGTGCATGTTGGATTTCAAGGGTTCGTGGGAGGACCATCTGCATTTGGTGGAGTTCTCTTACAACAACATCTTCCAGGCGAGTATTGGCATGGCGCCTTTCGCCGCTCTTTATGGGAGGAAATGTCGATCGCCATTGAGTTGGGATGACGTTGGTGATCGGGAACTGTTGGGACCTGAGATGATCGTGGAGGCCGTGGATATCGTCAGGAATATTCGGGAGAGGTTGAGAATTGCTCAGGACCGTTTAAGCATTGGGCAGATGCTAAACGTCGTCCTTTGGAGTTTCAGCCGGGCGACCATGTGTTCTTGAAGATTTCCCCGAATCGTGGTGTGATTCGTTTCGGGAAGCGAGGGAAGTTGAGCCCGCGATACATTGGACCGTTTGACATTTTGGAGAGGGTTGGCGAGGTAGCTTATCGCTTGGCCTTGCCGCCATCTTTGGAAGGAGTTCACAATGTTTTCCATGTGTCACAGCTTCATCGATACATTAGCGATCCATCTCATGCTGTGGATTTTTCGGAGATTACCGTTCGCCCCGATATGACGTATGACCAGCATCTAGTGCAGATTCTGGACAGGCGTCAGAAATCGCTTCGGAACAAGATTGTCAATCTTGTGAGGGTGATGTGGCGACACGGCTCACTTGGAGAGTCTACTTGGGAGAATGAGGATGAGATGCGAGAGCGTTTCCCACTTTTGTTTCCGGACTCGTGAGTATTTGGAAACTCCGAGGACGGAATTTTTCTTAAGTTGGGGAGGATGTAACGACCGCTTTTCATGTATCTGGATTTATTATAATATAATATATGTTTTGGTGGATTTTCTCCTCATGTGTGGTTTTCGTCTCCGTAGCTTTCATTTTCGATCGATTCGTCGTATTTTCTCGTTTCTTCCTTAGGATTGTCGATTTCGAAGTATGTCATTCGTGACGGACTTCATAACGGTCGTATCTTACTATTAGATCAAGCCTAGGAGTCTTAGGAATCGATCCCGGGGCCCCGCGCTCCGAATCGGAACTTTTGGTGCTCATTAGCCGGTATAAGAAGGGGCACCGACCGACTAGATGACGATCCAGTCGGTCGGCAATCCTTCTTGGACCGACTAGTTTGCTTTCTAAATTTCTAAGGAGTTACTGTTTATCGTTAGTCGGTCTAAGAACGTTGGTTGACCGACTAGGTTGCAAACTAGTCGGTCGGCAATGCTTCTTTAACCGACTAACACATCATCTAAATTTTAGTATCAGTACTGTTCACTCTTAGTCGGTCTACGAACGTTCATCGACCGACTAGATGCTAAACTAGTCGGTCAGTATTTGTTCATGGACCAACTAATTCTAAATCCTATTTTCGTTCAGAAGTTACTGTTTACACTTAGTCGGTCTGCGTTGGTCGACCGACCGACTAGTTGCCCAACTAGTCGGTCAGTGGTTGCTCTTTGACCGACTAATCTGTGTTAAAACCCTAATTTCTGGGCAGCTGCCAGCCCAACCTATTTATATCCCTCCCAAACGTTTTCTTCTTCCTCCACTCGACCCAAAACCCTAAAATCTCCCCCATTGAGCCCCCATCTTCCTCCAAGCCCTATTCCTCCATCCCAAGCCCTAGATTCATCATCCAAACCATCCATCAACTCATTCTACCTCTCATTTTCCCCAAATCTCCATCAAATCCCCAAAATCCCCCAAAACCCTAACTCTCCAAACTTCTCCATTTGTTTCCAGATCTGGTCCTAGGGTTCTCCGGAGTGTTTCTTCCGCTTCCTCTCGGTAAGAAATCGAGCTCTTGACGTTTTTATAACCTATTTGTATTTTTATGAAACCCTAATGAAATTTCATGTTGTTTGATGTTTGTTTCCCCATAACAGCGATTTCCCCCGTAGATTAGCATCCGTGAGACGAACCTTCGTGATCGTCATCCCCGGTGCTAGGCAAGTGAAACTTGCCACTTAGGGTTTAGGCCATGTTTTAGGCCATTTGCTTGTTGTAGGCGTAAAAGAGGCTAGGCGACGAAATGATACTCGCCTAGGCGCAAATTGGGGAACTAGCTTGACAACGAAGCTAGTTCCGACATATATCATGTTGCACAATTACCATGTCATGTTTACTTTCCATTAACGGTACGCGAATTAATTGTCATGTCATTGCATTCTTTAAGTGTTGCTGTGATTGTGTAGCTTCGCTACAATGTTTGTGTTCCTGGCTCGTGTTCCAGAAGCGAGCCCTGTAGTTGAAAACCCCAACGCTCGACATTGAATTGTGAAATAGGAAAACAAGATCCCGTGCGGGGCAACCCTGGCTCACTTGCTGGGCTCATGTGCATGGACCCTGGCTTGTTTACGTGTGGGATGGGGTAAGGGTTAAGCGGTCATTCAACTGGGGGTCTGCCTGATCAGCAACTGCAGTTGTAAGACGTAAACTCTGGGGTGGGGTAGTGTTTAGTGCCGATCAGTGTGAATGATGTACCATTCAGCTGAAGGGCGTAAACATCTACAAAACAACGTGAAACGTGAATAGTGAATTGATTGAGATTGATAGTAGCTTGGCTACTCTTGTCTTGTCCCGATAATTGTTCCCTTGTACAAATTGTCTTGCCATGTCTTAATTGTGCACTCATGTTATAACTGCCATGTCATGCATACTAAACTGCTAGGTTGCTAGTTGCCTTACTTTCAGTTTCCTTGCCCAAGTCTTTTAGACTTGCTGACATGTGCCCCTTTACTCTTTTGGGTGACACATGTTAGATCCTGAGCCTGAGTACCTTGTTGAGGACGAGGTGTTTGCTGACGCCGAGCCCGAGCTTGTGTTTGGCGGGGAGTACGTGGACACTGGGGACCAGTCCTAGTGTCTTCGTTGTGTTTTACTTTGTTTAGACAGTTGTTTTGTTATCGGTGCGTAGCACCTATACTCTGTTATGTCGTTGCTTTTGTTGGCCTTGTTCTGGGCCTTAGACTCTTTCTTTTAGCCTGGTGGCTTTTCTGGATGTTGACCTTATTTTCATGTTGGACAATTTATGAGATGTGAGATTTTATTTCAGTCTCTCCTTGTGTTATTATTGTTGTTCCGTTGTGGTTACAGGGACCTGTTTATGTTTTATTGACGCTTATCGGGTTTGGGGCTTCACAGCTCCACTCTCGTGCGGACCTTTTCACGTCTCGCCTCCATTTTAGGGAAGCGGGTCGTGACAGTCTTCTAGCTTCGTTTCGTAGATTGTTAAGCCTTGAGTAGGTCTTACGTTTTTATCTTCATAACGCTCATATCTTAGAGCTAGGATGTAACGGCCGGTACTCGCTA
Organism: Scilla litardierei; assembly: GCA_030789695.1. Lineage (NCBI taxonomy): Eukaryota > Viridiplantae > Streptophyta > Magnoliopsida > Asparagales > Asparagaceae > Scilla > Scilla litardierei. Next base: position 65,124,359 of record CM061135.1, on the reverse strand, counting down.
TTCGTTATACGGCTGTGCGTATAGCAATTTCAAGTACCTGATTGGTTTTGTTGCTTTGTATGTGAGTCGTGTCGTTGAGTCGATAGGGCCGTAGCACCTTGATTGCATCCTTAGCAAGCCACCCTCGGCATGTGCCAACTTTGATTACGATCATATTTGGACCCCGTACCTTTTATACGCGTTACGTGCACGTAGCCTTGTTTGTGCATGTATTTATTTTAGACCTTGTCCGTGACCGAACCCTATAGTGTGATATGCCGTTGTGACCCTCTCTGAGAGCATTAAAATTGTGGTGTTAATTGGGAACGTCATTCCGGGTCGTTCTCCCACGACTTGATTCTATTTGAAGAGACGTCACGATTTTCACCTTGGTCGTAAGGCCTTTCTATTTTTAATTTCGTTTCTCGTCATCGAAATTGTGATCCATCTTCTTCGTCTTCTTTCTCTCATCGCCCCGGTCACCCCAGTATTTATTTTATAATTTTAGAGCTCCGTTTGACCCGCCTTCACTTTTTGACCAATCTATTATTATTATTTTACTCTTAAGCCTTATTGATATATCCCAAAGTATTAGTCCAAAAATCCTCATCTAATTAAGCCTAGCCACTGTTTGTAGGGCCGAAACCTTGAGCTGCGCATGCACATCCTGATTGAGGGAGAGGGGTTATTTAATTGTTGTTGGTTAACATCTAGCCTTTAACCCAAAAGCCCCTGACCCACGTGAAACCCGGCCCACTATTATTAAACAACCTAGCCCTCATCACGTGCTGCCCCCTTATCCTATGTTGCTATAAATAATACCCTAAGAACATAGCTTAAACCCTAGTTCTATTGAACCGCAGCCCTAGGGGTCTTTTCGTGTTCGTGATCTCCAAGCGCCGCAGTCTAACCCGCGATCTCCTATGCAGCTCCGACTTCTCTCCTTCCCTTTTCCCCTCCGACCAAGACCGGAGGCCACCGTCTCTTCTCCGTCGGCGGCGGCGGCAAAACCCCAAGCACCCTCGCAGCAGCTCGCGGCGGCGCCGTCTCGCACGCCCACTCCGATGTTGCAACGTCACCCCAGTGCTCCCCGCGGCATCCTCCGCCTTCCCCCGGCGTCTCCGCTGTTCTAGATGCCGGATCCACTCGTCGCAGCGGACCACACGTCGACCCTCTCCGGTGCCTCCCCGCACAGCTCCGACCAAACCCCGTCTTTCCCTGCCCATCTCCGATCCGCCACGGCAGCTCACAGCAACGTCGCCCCGCCCAGCTGCGACGCCCTAGCCCCGCCATCGCAAACTCTGGCCCCCACCGCGCTCGCGTGTGTAGTGACAACACTCGAGCGAATGAGGAAGGTCAGTGTACTTTTATTATGTAGGTTATAATTATAACATGGGCACTCTGTGAGTTATATTAATATGTTGTTTTCCTATTAAATAAGTATAGGCATGAGTTAGGTCACCTTGCAGTATTATGTAACTTGTACTAACTTGCTGTCGCATTTAATGTTTCATGTGCTACATTATACTAGCAATGGGATAAAAAGTAAATTATTATAAGCTATAAATTAATGTTATTTATTAATTAATCACTTTTAGCTTAATAATGTAAATTAGTTATCGCAGATGTGATACGTTTTTCTTCGCGACCGTTATCGTTTCCGAATCGGCGCCGTTGCCCGGCACGATACCGGAATCCAACCCCCAGCGTCGCTACCAGACGTCGGTGTAGCTCTCGCGTCGTGTGAGGGTATAATTCTGAACCGTAGGAACCCCCACCAATTTTGCATGCTAATCAAGATAAAAACTGTGTTTTTACTGCTTTGTAACTCACTAATCCAAGATAATAATACGGGACTGTAGGCTGGTGTTGGACTGAGCGTGGGAGCTCTGGACGTTATGATATGTGGTTGGACTTTGAGATTGCGATGCCAGCATGTATATCAGGCAAGTGAAACTTGCTACCCTTGTTGTTTAGGCCGTGCTTAGGCCATTACCTTGTTTTAGCGTAAAAGAGACTAGACAGTGAAAGGATAGCTGTCTGGACGCCTTTGATCTAGCTTGACAACGAAGCTAGATCCGTCACCTTCATCATGCTTGTATGTCACGTTTAAATTCAATTAACGGTACGCAATTATCTGTTCATATCATCCCTGCATCTTTGCCTGTCATGTTTAAATTCTATTAACGGTACGCAAATATCTGTTCATGTCATTGCATAGTGATTATTCATCGTGATTGCGTAGCACACGCTACAATACACTTCCTGGCTCGTGTTCCAGAAGCGAGCCCTGTAGTTGGAAACCCCAACGCTCGATACACATGGGTGGGGTAAGAGATAAGCGGACTGAGCCCCGAGTTGGCCTGATCCGCCACTCCGGCCAGCAGGTGGACTCTCTAGTGTTCAAGTGGTTAATAGTGATAGAGATAAGCGAACTGAGCCCCGAGTTGGCCTGATCCGCCACTCCGGCCAGCAGGTGGACTCTCTATGCACTAAGTGATAAGTGATAAGTGATAAGTGATAAGTGTTATTAATAGTGATAGAGATAAGCGGACTGAGCCACGAGCTGGCCAGCAGGTGGACTCTCTATGCACTAAGTGATAAGTGATAAGTGTTAAATGATAAGTGATTAGTGATTTGGTAGCTTTTGCTACATTGTGCATGCTTGCCTCTCTTTTAAACTGTTGCATCATACTTAACTGCCATGTCATTGCTTAATATTATAAGTGCTAGGTTGTTAGTTACTTTCAGTTTCCTTGCCCAAGTCTTTTAGACTTGCTGACATGTGCCCCTTTTCTCTTTTGGGTGTCACATGTTAGATTGTGAGCCAGAGTTGGTCGTTGAGGACGAGCAGGTTGCAGGTGTTGAGTTCGAGAACATAGGAGACCAGTCCTAGAGCTCCTTCTAGCTGTTGTTATTTTCTGCTTAGTCGTTGTTAGGCTGTCGGTGCGTAGCACCTCTTTTCTTGTTAATGTTATGTGTTATGTTGGCCATGCCTTAGGCCTCTTTTCAGTCTCTTGTACTTTTCTTTTCGTTTCTTCTTTTACCTGGTGGCTTTTCTGTGATGTTGAAACTTATTTTATGGATATTCTGAGATGTCTCTTTTGTCTCATTTCGTTATTATTATCTTTGTTTCGTTCGCGTTGCAAGGACCTGCAGTTTTAAAATTTGATATCTTATACGCTTATCAGACTGCAGCTTCACAGCTCCACGTCTGAGCGGACCTCCTCACGTCTCGCCTCCACATTTTTGGGAAGCGGGGCGTGACAGGTTTTATTGGTGGCCCATGCAGGTCCATTTGCAAATGTGAACTATCGGAACAATGATAATAATTCTGGAATGTCCATTAAATAAATTAGAACATCCAATTTATAAGCCTTGAGTCTAGTAGTTTTCCTATGTCACTAGGTGGTAGGAAGATTTAGTTAGACGTCAGTGCTTGCTAGTTAGAGGCCCTTGATTGTTAGTTAGACTCCCCGCTAGGAGTTGATTTGGTTGTCTTAGGAGTTATCTTAGTAGTTCCTGTCTGGCTCTGACTAAGATATACTTCTAGAATTTCCCCTTAGTCGCTCGTTTGGGTTCATCAATTTCGGGCCCAATAGAACATGATCTTGATTCTCTTAGGACCTTCTCTGAGGTCTCTAATATATTCTAACTCATTAGAAAGCTTTAGTGTTAAGTTTCTCTCGACCTCTAGTCAACCCGATAATTAGAACCCTCTGATTCAATCTTTTCTGATCACTACACTTCGGTGTTACTGACCGTAGATTTTCATCGTAGTTTCTTGAATCATAATTTAGGTGTATTCTTCACACAACCACATACATTTCTCTCGATTCACATGACCACCTCATTACAATTATCGTTGATCTTTCAAATCCTCTCCGTTGCAAACCTGATTCTTTCAGTCATTTTCGAATTTTTCCTTATTAAAAGTTTTCACTCAATTTAAATTTCGTTTAAACCCACTTCTTGTTTATTTCCTTTACTCCCAGTTGAGTCATTCTTAGATTTTGAAGACTATATGGTCGTAATTTTTAAATTTCTACCTTGTAACTATTTTCTAACTTATATCTTTCGCATTTGATTTTAAAACTCTAATAATATTTTAAAAAAAAAATTCGATATACCATTTTTCTAAACTATGAGATTTATTCTAACCGTTTAGCATACATACTTTAAAATCTCTTTATCGCAAAAGCCGAATCTTTAGAAGTATTTTCGATTCCCTTATTCGCAAGGTTTAAACCTATTCGAAAACTTTTAATATATGTATTTGGACTTCATGCTTTTCCGTTGACTTAAATTCATTTTGAAATTTCGAAAGTTTTGACGAGATTTTGATTACTGTTTTATAATGTTTTTCCAGCCTATACTTTTCATACCTATTTAAATATCTTGTTCCTTTTCACATATTAATTGTATTTTGAGCCGTATTTCTATTTTTCCCAATTCGATTTATAATTTTCCTTTCTTATTTATGCGGTTCAAATGACTCGTCGCGCTTCCTTTAATATACTTTTCAAGTCGCATATGATTTCAGCAAGTCGATTTTAAGCTCAACGTTTTTCCTAGTTCCGATTTTCGTAAAATTACTTTTCAAAACCATTTCCTGATCTAGACCTTCCATAAATTTGATTTTTAAGGTTTCACTACAAATTTTGATAATGCTACTAATAAGCTATTGTTACGTTTCTGTTCACCATACATGCCTTTAGAATAATTTCTAACCTAAATGGAATTTCAATTATTTTTATATATCAGCACCGGGCTCGTGGTGCTCGTATGTTAAGAGCTTTGTGTAAAACAGTCTCTTTTTGGCAAATCCTGATTCCTCTAAAAGTAGTTTCAATACTGATTACTTTAAATTTTCCCTGGCTTAAGGATTTTGAAAGCGTTTAACCTGAGTTTAAATTCTTCAGTTAATTTAATTTCATTTCAAACTTTGCAAACGTTATTAAATTACTACCGTGTAATATTTTCCTAAACTACGACCTTAATATTCGTGTAAATGATTTACTTCCTTTTATAATGATTTTATATAAACCAATAAGCCGTTTCTCCTACCATGTATATTCGACTCAAGCTTATTTCGAACAATTTGTTTTATCGACCTCTAAATATTTTTATACGAAAAGGGACATCAACTTTTGAAGTGCAACAGTTTTCAAACTTTTCGTATTTTAACTTAAAACTTTTACATACTATTTTTCTCTATTCCATAAGGGTATCCTTACCTCTTACTCTTCCCACCTAAGCAATCACAGTTTTACCCTAGTTCATCTAACCAATCTGGCTCCTTACCTTCGTCCTAGATGAACTCGTGCTTTTCGATCTTTCCATTCGTCATGCTTTTGATTTCGGTTTCTTTCCTTTTGTCTAGCCAATAGAGCTTGTCGTTGCCGTATCAACCTTAATGTAGTTTGGTGGGCCCCATTAGTGTAATTTGATATGTCGTCATAGTGTATTTAATTTCATGGTGCTTATGAAGTTGTATGTGTGTTGGTATTGATGTATGTATGGATGTTGTGTTATGGATATAGAATACTCTGCTATGATTTGAGTCTCACTCAAGCTTGAGTGGGTATACTCTATGTACATTGGTGTATTGTATGTGGTTGGTGTATAGTGATGGATGATGTATGTATAATGTTTGGATTGTTGTGCCTGGTTGTGTTACGCACACGATTGTGGGTGGCTATACCAATATATAGTTATATGAGTTGGTCTTGTAGTATAGTTATTCACTAAGGACTTGGTTGCGTGAATATATGTGTGCTAGCAAAAGCTAAGTGCGTATATGTGCTGAGTATATAGTGGTATATATGAATGTTACATTAGCATGCGTGGATGTGCACCATGCACGGGTAAGTATATGATAGTTATAGGAATTGGTGACTATGGTATGTATGGTGTGTCGTGATTATAGCTATAGGACTATATATGAAGTGATAATATGGTGAAATGTGTGCATGCATTTGAAGGACTATAAATTGTGAAATTATAATGATGGTGAATGTATATTAGATATAGTGAACTTGTTTTAATAATGGTATGGTGTGATTACACATATTGATTGTTGGTATTGGATGTGCACTAGGGGATATAGGGAGTAGTGTATCCTTATTATTTGGTTCATAGGTAGTTATCTAAATGTGGCGTGAACTATTTGGTTGTTTGTGAGTATGTGCACCATGGTATGTGATAAGTATTTAATAGTTCTATAAGGATGTTATGACTATATGAATGATTGAAATACGTGTATGAAATTGTCTGGCTATGATAGGTATAGGAGTATAATGTGCGTGAATGAATACATGATTGTAGAATAAAGGATTGACTACCTAATGCATATGTATAAGCGTTTGAAATGACTATACGTGGTTGAATGATAATGTGATATTGATTGAGGGTAGTTACTAGAGCGACTAGATATGTTAGAAAGTCCGAGGACGGACTTTATCCTAAGGTGGGTAGGATGTAACGGCCGGTACTCGCTATTCGTTATACGGCTGTGCGTATAGCAATTTCAAGTACCTGATTGGTTTTGTTGCTTTGTATGTGAGTCGTGTCGTTGAGTCGATAGGGCCGTAGCACCTTGGTTGCATCCTTAGCAAGCCACCCTCGGCATGTGCCAACTTTGATTACGATCATATTTGGACCCCGTACCTTTTATACGCGTTACGTGCACGTAGCCTTGTTCGTGCATGTATTTATTTTAGACCTTGTCCGTGACCGAACCCTATAGTGTGATATGCCGTTGTGACCCTCTCTGAGAGCATTAAAATTGTGGTGTTAATTGGGAACGTCATTCTGGGTCGTTCTCCCACGACTTGATCCTATTTGAAGAGACGTCACGATTTTCACCTTGGTCGTAAGGCCTTTCTATTTTTAATTTCGTTTCTCGTCGTCGAAATTGTGATCCATCTTCTTCGTCTTCTTTCTCTCGTCGCCCCGGTCACCCCAGTATTTATTTTATAATTTTAGAGCTCCGTTTGACCCGCCTTCACTTTTTGACCAATCTATTATTATTATTTTACTCTTAAGCCTTATTGATATATCCCAAAGTATTAGTCCAAAAATCCTCATCTAATTAAGCCTAGCCACTGTTTGTAGGGCCGAAACCTTGAGCTGCGCATGCACATCCTGATTGAGGGAGAGGGGTTATTTAATTGTTGTTGGTTAACATCTAGCCTTTAACCCAAAAGCCCCTGACCCACGTGAAACCCGGCCCACTATTATTAAACAACCTAGCCCTCATCACGTGCTGCCCCCTTATCCTATGTTGCTATAAATAATACCCTAAGAACATAGCTTAAACCCTAGTTCTATTGAACCGCAGCCCTAGGGGTCTTTCGTGTTCGTGATCTCCAAGCGCCGCAGTCTAACCCGCGATCTCCTATGCAGCTCCGACTTCTCTCCTTCCCTTTTCCCCTCCGACCAAGACCGGAGGCCACCGTCTCTTCTCCGTCGGCGGCGGCGGCAAAACCCCAAGCACCCTCGCAGCAGCTCGCGGCGGCGCCGTCTCGCACGCCCACTCCGATGTTGCAACGTCACCCCAGTGCTCCCCGCGGCATCCTCCGCCTTCCCCCGGCGTCTCCGCTGTTCTAGATGCCGGATCCACTCGTCGCAGCGGCCCACACGTCGACCCTCTCCGGCGCCTCCCCGCACAGCTCCGACCAAACCCCGTCTTTCCCTGCCCATCTCCGATCCGCCACGGCAGCTCACAGCAACGTCGCCCCGCCCAGCTGCGACGCCCTAGCCCCGCCATCGCAAACTCTGGCCCCCACCGCGCTCGCGTGTGTAGTGACAACACTCGAGCGAATGAGGAAGGTCAGTGTACTTTTATTATGTAGGTTATAATTATAACATGGGCACTCTGTGAGTTATATTAATATGTTGTTTTCCTATTAAATAAGTATAGGCATGAGTTAGGTCACCTTGCAGTATTATGTAACTTGTACTAACTTGCTGTCGCATTTAATGTTTCATGTGCTACATTATACTAGCAATGGGATAAAAAGTAAATTATTATAAGCTATAAATTAATGTTATTTATTAATTAATCACTTTTAGCTTAATAATGTAAATTAGTTATCGCAGATGTGATACGTTTTTCTTCGCGACCGTTATCTTTTCCGAATCGGCGCCGTTGCCCGGCACGATACCGGAATCCAACCCCCGGCGTCGCTACCCGACGTCGGTGTAGCTCTCGCGTCGTGTGAGGGTATAATTCTGAACCGTAGGAACCCCCACCAATTTTGCATGCTAATCAAGATAAAAACTGTGTTTTTACTGCTTTGTAACTCACTAATCCAAGATAATAATACGGGACTGTAGGCTGGTGTTGGACTGAGCGTGGGAGCTCTGGACGTTATGATATGTGGTTGGACTTTGAGATTGCGATGCCAGCATGTATATCAGGCAAGTGAAACTTGCTACCCTTGTTGTTTAGGCCGTGCTTAGGCCATTACCTTGTTTTAGCGTAAAAGAGACTAGACAGTGAAAAGATAGCTGTCTGGACGCCTTTGATCTAGCTTGACAACGAAGCTAGATCCGTCACCTTCATCATGCTTGTATGTCACGTTTAAATTCAATTAACGGTACGCAATTATCTGTCCATATCATCCCTGCATCTTTGCCTGTCATGTTTAAATTCTATTAACGGTACGCAAATATCTGTTCATGTCATTGCATAGTGATTATTCATCGTGATTGCGTAGCACATGCTACAATACACTTCCTGGCTCGTGTTCCAGAAGCGAGCTTTGTAGTTGGAAACCCCAACGCTCGATACACATGGGTGGGGTAAGAGATAAGCGGACTGAGCCCCGAGTTGGCCTGATCCGCCACTCCGGCCAGCAGGTGGACTCTCTAGTGTTCAAGTGGTTAATAGTGATAGAGATAAGCGGACTGAGCCCCGAGTTGGCCTGATCCGCCACTCTGGCCAGCAGGTGGACTCTCTATGCACTAAGTGATAAGTGATAAGTGTTATTAATAGTGATAGAGATAAGCGGACTGAGCCATAAGCTGGCCAGCAGGTGGACTCTCTATGCACTAAGTGATAAGTGATAAGTGTTAAATGATAAGTTATTAGTGATTTGGTAGCTTTTGCTACATTGTGCATGCTTGCCTCTCTTTTAAACTGTTGCATCATACTTAACTGCCATGTCATTGCTTAATATTATAAGTGCTAGGTTGTTAGTTACTTTCAGTTTCCTTGCCCAAGTCTTTTAGACTTGCTGACATGTGCCCCTTTTCTCTTTTGGGTGTCACATGTTAGATTGTGAGACAGAGTTGGTCGTTGAGGACGAGCAGGTTGCAGGTGTGGAGTTCGAGGACATAGGAGACCAGTCCTAGAGCTCCTTCTAGCTGTTGTTATTTTCTGCTTAGTCGTTGTTAGGCTGTCGGTGCATAGCACCTCTTTTCTTGTTAATGTTATGTATTATGTTGGCCATGCCTTAGGCCTCTTTTCAGTCTCTTGTACTTTTCTTTTCGTTTCTTCTTTTAGCCTGGTGGCTTTTCTGTGATGTTGAAACTTATTTTATGGATATTCTGAGATGTCTCTTTTGTCTCATTTTGTTATTATTATCTTTGTTTCGTTCGCGTTGCAAGGACCTGCAGTTTTAAAATTTGATATCTTATACGCTTATCAGACTGCAGCTTCACAGCTCCACGTCTGAGCGGACCTCCTCACGTCTCGCCTCCACATTTTTGGGAAGCGGGGCGTGACATAGAATCTTATTAGAAGCCCATAGAATATTTTCCGAAGCTTAACACTTCTTGTCGCGGCTTCTTGTGCATGTTAGTTGGTTCAAGAAGAAGAACCAACCGACTAGATGGCAATCTAGTCGGTCGGCAATGCTTCTTGAACCGACTAGAATGCCTTCTCAATTTCAGCTCAGTTTCTGTTTACAGTTAGTCGGTCCAAGAAGGTTCACCCACCGACTAGTTGTCAAACTAGTCGGTTAAGAATCCTTCTTAGACTGACTAGTTGAGCTTTCATTTTCCAGCCTAACTTACTGTTTACAGTTAGTCGGTCAAGCACAACGACCGACCGACTAGTTGTGAAACTAGTCGGTTGGAAGTTGCTCTTAAACCGACTAGCTGTCTTTGGATTCAGCCACTTTGATTTCATCTCTTAGTCGGTCAAAGAACACTCATCGACCGACTAGTTGTGAAACTAGTCGGTTGGCAAGTCTTCTTAGACCGACTAGTTCTTTATGTCTGAACTTTCTCTTTTGGCTGTTCTCCAGTTAGTCGGTTCATGTTGAATCACCGACCGACTAGTTGAGAAACCAGTCGGTCAGTGATCCTTCTTTGACCGACTAGACTGCTTCAGAATAGATGTCACGCCCCGCTTCCCAAAAACATGGAGGCGAAGCGTGAGAAGGTCCGCACGGACTTGAAGCTTCAAAGCCGCAAGTCCGATAAGCGTCAAATAAAACGAAGTAGCAGGTCCCTGTAATGTGACTCAGAACAACAATAACAATAATAGGAAAAGAGAGACAATAATATAACATTATTCCAACTCATAGTCCAACAAAAAGTCCAACAACCAGAAATGCCACCAGGCAACAAAAGAGTCAAAAGCAAAAGGCCTAGCATGGCCAACAAAATCTAACAAAACGGTGCTACTCACCGACAACCACAACTAACAAAAGAAGAGTACGGAAGATCTCTAAGATTGATCCTCGGTGTCCTCGTACTCCACGTCACCAACAGGTTCGGGCACGAACTCCACGAACTCGTCACCCTCCGCAACTGTCACTGGCTCAGCAACTAACATGCGTCACCCAAAGAGAAGGGGCACATGTCAGCAAGTCTAAAAGACTTGTGCAAGGAAACTATAAAAGTAAAGCAACCTAACAGTTCTAAAGTAAAGTATGACATGGATATAAAATGACAAATGTCATGGCATGGCAAGTAAACAAGTAAAAGACAAGTACTGGAATTGTAATCACGTCGTGCACAGAGATTCCGTCCTTTGGCTAGAGTGGCTGTACGGGCCAACTCTTACACTTAAGTGACCGTTTATCCCTACCCCTCCACGTGTGTCGAGCCAGGGCATTACCCCCGAACACGGAATGCTCGCTTCTGGATCACGAGCCAGGAAGTGTTTTTAACACGGATGGCGTAGGGTTATGCCCGCATAACGGGTGCCTAGCCGGTAACACGAAAACATGGATTGTACAAGTAGTGTAGCGTGTGCTACGATGCAAGTTTAATTAGGATGACATGTACGATGCAATGCATGGCAGTTAACAATTCAAATGCGTACAGTTAAGGAATTTAAACATGACAGATATCAATGCATAAATGATATGGCAAGGTGTCGGATCTAGCTTCGTTGTCAAGCTAGATCACAAAGTTGCGCCTAGATCGCTATCATTTCATGATCTAGTCTCTTTCACGCTAGTACAAGGAATTGGCCTAAAACATGGCCTAAAGAAAAGTTGGCAAGTTTCACTTTCCTGGTACCGAGTTGTTGATCGACGTGAGTAACGAGAACGGTATCCTACGGTAGGTGAGTTCGCTGTTATGGAAAAATAAAAGATTAGATGGAAGTTCTAAATCGTTTTGCATTGGAATCCTATGTCTAGTAATCCATTTTTAATTTAGGGTTTCTAATTTACGGTGTGGGTTATAAAGCGATTAAGAGGTTAGAGTTACTAACCGTAGAGTAGCGAATGGAAAACACCAAAACAGATCTTGCTTTGGCGACGAAGAACAATTCAGGGAAGCTACGGCCGAAAAACGAGATCCGGGCGACCTAGATCGGTAACCGGCGCAAGATTCGGCGAGAAAGAACCTCCAAGGATGAAGGAAATGATTTGGGGAAGGTTGGGGATGATTTGAGAATGATCTTGGCTCAGGAAGAACGAATGAAGAATGATAGAATCGACGGATTAAATAGAAATAAAAACGGCGGCTGGAAGATAGATCTAGGGTTTCGGGGTCAATTAGTCGGTCAAAGAAGAGTGGTGGACCGACTAGTTTAAGAACTAGTCGGTCGGTCGTCTAACGTAGACCGACTAAATGGCAAACCGAGAATAGGGTTTTGGTACAGGTCGACTACATTAGTCGATCAAAGAACAACTGATGACCGACTAGTTTAAGAACTAGTCGGTCGGTCGACCAACATTGACCGACTAAAAGATCAACCCAAAAACTTTCGAAGAAAAACTGAACATAGAACTAGTCGGTTGAAGAGCAACTCTTAACCGACTAAAAAGAAAGATTATACAAGAATTAGTCGGTTGAAGAACAATAGCTGACCGACTAGTTTGCAACCTAGTCGGTCGGAAATCGTTCTTAGACCGACTAACGACAAACAGTAACTTTACTGTACAGTGAACTCAGAATTAGTCGGTCTGAGTACAATTCTTGACCGACTAGTTTGAGAACTAGTCGGTCGAAGGGTGAGCTTAGACCGACTAACGACAAACAGTAACTCAGCTATTATTTCTACGTTGAACTAGTCGGTCCATGAAGGATGGCCGACCGACTAGATCTCATTCTAGTCGGTTGGTTCTCCTTCGTGAACCAACTAAGATGCACCAGAAGTGCCGAAACAAAGCGCGAAGCTTCGGGAAAGATTCTATGGCTTCTAGGATCGTTCTAACTCTAAAATTACGAGGTTAAGAAGCTAAACGTAAGAATTTAATCGAGAAAAACATACAAGGAGGAAAATTCAATATCATTCATATAAAATAGCTATTACAAACACCGGTCGTTACATCCTCCCCACCTTAAGAAAAATTCCGCCCTCGGAATTTCCTAACACTCACGTGTCAGGGAACAAAGTGGGTAGCGCTCACGCATCTCATCTTCCCTCTCCCAAGTAGACTCTCCTAGCGAGCCGTGTCGCCACATCACCCTCACAAGATTTACGGTCTTGTTCCGAAGTGACTTCTGACGCCTGTCCAAAATCTGAACTGGTAGCTGGTCATACGTCAGATCAGGGCGAACGGTGATCTCCGAGAAATCCACAGCATGAGACGGATCGCTAACATAACGACAAAGCTGTGACACATGGAAGACGTCGTGAACTCCAACCAAAGATGGAGGCAAGGCTAAGCGGTAGGCTACCTTGCCAACCCTCTCCAGAACGTCAAACGGTCCAATGTATCTCGGGCTCAGCTTCCCGCGCTTCCCAAAGCGAATCACTCCTCGATTCGGGGAAATCTTCAGAAACACGTGGTCACCAGGCTGAAACTCCAACGGACACCGTTTAGCATCAGCCCAATGCTTAAAACGGTCCTGAGCAATCCTCAGCCGCTCCCGAATGTTTCTGACAACATCCACAGCCTCCACGATCATCTCAGGTCCCAACAGCTCCCGATCTCCAATGTCATCCCAACTCAGTGGCGAACGACATTTCCTTCCGTATAGCACAGCGAATGGTGCCATGCCAATACTCGCCTGGAAGCTGTTATTATAAGAGAACTCTACCAGGTGTAGATGGTCCTCCCACGAACCCTTAAAATCTAATATACACGCCCTCAACATGTCCTCCAAGATCTGAATCGTCCTCTTGGACTGGCCATCCGTCTGCGGATGGTACGCCGTGCTGAAACTCAGACTCGTACCCAAACTCTTCTACAGACTCTGCCAGAACTGAGACGTGTATCTCGTGTCTCTGTCCGACACGATACTCACAGGGACTCCATGCAGTCGAACGATCTCCTGCACGAACACGTTACATCACTAACTATTCTAGGGAAAGGAAATAAAAATGGAAAGTAAAAGGATTTACCTCCATATATCTCCTCGCCAGCGCCTCAGTGGGCTGTCCTACTCGGAACGGAATAAAGTGCGCGGATTTGGTCAATCGGTGTACGATCACCCAAATCGCGTCATTCTGCTTCGGACTCTGAGGTAGTCCAGTCACGAAGTCCATAGTGATGTGTTGCCACTTCCACTTCGGAATCGGAAGCGGTTGTAGCAACCACGTCGTACGCTGATGCTCCGCTTTAACCTGCTGGCAAACCAAGCACTTGGCCACACTTCGAGCCATGCTCCTCTTCATCCCATGCCACCAGAAATTTAAACGAAGATCCTTGTACATCTTGGTCCCACCAGGATGCACAGAATACGACAAACTGTGTGCCTCCACCAACAGCTCCTCTCTGACATCTCCCGCAGGCACACACAACCTGGCTCCAAACCTCAGCGAGCCATCCTCGTGAATTACAAAATCAGTCCGCAGACCCGCTTCCACCATCTCTCGAATCTTTACCAACTTCGGATCACCACTTTGCCCAGCTTTGATCCGATCCACGATCGTCGACTGTATCTGCATACACATCAACGAAGAAGTCTCTCCAGACAGAACCACCTCAACTCCAGACTCGCAAAAATCCAACTGCAATCTCCACTGCGAAGTCAACAACATCACCGCCGGAAGCCTACTCAACGCATCAGGAACCATATTCACTTTACCCGGGTGATACTGCAACTCGATCTCATAATCTGCCATGAGCTCCAACCACCGACGCTGTCGCATGTTGAGCTCCTTCTGAGTGAAAATGTACTTCAAGCTTTTGTGATCGGTGAAAATCTTCACTTTCTCACTTAGCAGGAAGTGCCTCCAAATTTTCAGCGCAAACACGACAACAGCCAACTCCAAATCGTGCGTCGGGTAATTCTTCTCATGAGCCTTAAGCTGACGAGAAGCATACGCAACCACGTGCCCATGCTGATGCAACACACACCCAAGACCTTTGCCAGAAGCATCGCAAAAGATCTCGAATCCTCCACTCCGGTCGGGCACCGCAAGAACATGGGCAGACGTCAACCGCTCCTTCAAGACACCAAAAGCTTCCTCACAACCAACAGACCAATCAAAAGATACATCCTTCCGCGTCAATCTGGTCATCGGCTCGGCAATACGGGAGAAATCCTTGATGAATCGACGGTAATAACCTGCAAGTCCAAGGAAACTCCGGATCTCAGACGCTGACTGTGGAACAGGCCATTCTCTGATAGCCCTAATCTTTTCAGGATCCACCGAAATCCCATCACCAGTCACCACATGCCCAAGAAAATCCACTCTATCCAGCCAGAACTCGCACTTCGAATACTTGGCATACAACCGATGCCTCCTCAGAATTTCCAATACCGTCCTCAAGTGCGACACATGCTCCTCCTCTGACTTAGAATAGACCAGAATGTCGTCAATGAAGATAACGCCAAACTTATCTAAATAGTCATAGAAGATCAAATTCATCAGGTTCATAAATACTGCGGGCGCGTTGGTCACACCAAAAGGCATAACCACGAACTCGTAGTAACCATACTTCGTCTTGAACACCGTCTTCGGAATATCCTCTTTCCTCACCTTCAGTTGGTGATATCCACTCCTCAGGTCCAAATTGGAAAATACTCTCGATCCTCCCAGCTGATCAAAAATATCATCAATCCGCGGTAATGGGTACTTATTCTTTACAGTCACCGCATTCAGCCCTCGATAATCCACGCACATGCGACGTGAGCCGTCCTTCTTCTTCACCAGCAGGACCGGTGCTCCCCACGGAGACACACTGGGATTTATGTAACCCTTCTGCAAGAGCTCATCCAACTGCTTCCGCAACTCCTCCAATTCCGCTGGAGCCATACGATAAGGTGCCTTCGAAATGGGCTGCGCTCCCGGAATCAGGTCAATTGAAAACTCTAGAGCTCAATCGGGCGGCAGACCAGACATCTCCTCGGGGAAGATGTCATCGAATTCACGCACCACAGTAGGCCTACCCTGCTCCATCAGCATAGCCACAGCCTCCACCGGCTTGGCCTGAAACCTGACCGGATCAAGCGAACTGCTACCACGGCTGAACTTAAACACTGGATGCCCGGGAATCTCGAACACCACCTTCTTCCTCCGACAGTCGATCGTAGCATAGAAGCTCGCAAGCCATTCCATCCCAAGCATTGCATCGTAGTTGATGATGTCGTGGACAATAAAGTCAGCATACAGCTCGTGTCCACAGACCACCAACGGGTAAGAATTGCACCCACGATGCACCGAGATCACACCATTCCCTGTGACGATGTTCCAACTCTGGGGAAGAGAGGAAGTCGACAAGGAATGCCTCTCCACGAAGCTCCGAGAAATGATGCATATGGATGCACCAGAGTCAAAGAGAACTCGTGCAGGAAAAGCGCAGACCAAGATCACACCTAACAGACAGTCTAACAATCAAATCCTATTCCAGAAAACAAACATATGCAAATAATTAATCATATCTAACAACCAAACTAACTAAGAAAGGAACTGCTAGATAGAAAGTTACCTGCGATAACCTCATCCAGCGTCTCGGTCTCACCAGCAGTCATCAGAAACGCCTGTCGTTTCGGCTGGACAGCCTGCTGAAACGCCTGTCTCTGTGGAACGAGAGGCGCTCCACGACCAGCAGGAACAGGTGCCCTCTGCTGCAACGGCTGAGCTGCAACAGGTGCCCTCCACGGCTGCTTCGACCTCGGGCAATCCTTCATGGTGTGCGCATGATCACCACAAACTAAACACTGCCCCAGCATCTTCCGGCACTGATCCTTGATATGCCCAGTCTTACCACAGAAGTTGCAAGTCTTCAAATTAGAAGGTCCTCCGGGCCTCTTGAACTGCACAGGCTGGTTGGGCCCGTGCCCCGGTCTCACCACTGCTCTGGCCTGCTCCATAGGCCTCTTCCCAGCGCCAGAAATCTGTCCCCTCTTCTGATTCACAATCCTTTCCTGCCTCTTCGCCGCAATCAAAACCTTCTGGTAAGTCTCCGTATCAGAAGAAGTGACATAACTCTGCAGATCTAACGAAAGCCCCTGCAGAAACCTCTGGGCTCTCTCCTCAACATCCTGCACCATCTTCGATGCAAAACGACTCAGCCTCGTGAATTCCTGGTGGTACTGATCCACCGTCAAATTCCCCTGCTTCAAGTCAATGAAGCGTTGAGCCATCTCCCTCCTGACGGCCTTAGGAAAATACTCCACGTCAAATCTGGACTTGAAGGTAGCCCAAGAAATCGGCTCCTCCAGCAACTCCTCCTCGGCATCCCACCAGTTCTGCGCGTTGTCCTTCAGCTGCCGCTTTGCCAGATCAATCCATCCAGTCGGGTCGACCTTCGACATCTTCAGATTGTCTTCCATGTTCCTGGTCCACTCATCTGCAGCCAGGGGTCCCTCGGTCCCATCGAAGTTGTCACGCCCCGCTTCCCAAAAGATTTGGGAAGCGAGACATGGCCAGCCCGCATGGACTCGAGCCGTTGAGGCTCGGGGTCCAATAAGCGTCTAGGCAACACTATTGTTTCGATAAATCATTCGATCAAGACCTGCATGGGCCACCACAAAAACTGTCACATTTGGGAAGCGAGACGTAGGCAAGTTATGAAGCTAGTCAAGCAGTAATATAAAATACTATTCAAAGCAGAAGGTAACCAACAAAGAGTTTAACATAGAAGCTAAAACTGCACGTACCAGGGACAACTAAAAAGTGAAGAGTCTGCTGGGATCCTCAGGAGGTGCTAGCTCACAAAACACATGTCAGCAACGAACTAATGAGACCATAATTAAAGCAGTTATACAATTCTAGCAGTTCTATATGGAATTTAAATGACAACCTACAAAGGAGTTCTAAAAAAACAGGAAATAAGTAAGGGTTGTTCTAATCGATCTGCTAGGGGTGTCCATCTAGTCAGATCGTCTAAGAGTTGTTCATGGGGTGTCCATCTAGTCAGATTTTCCAAGTCTAGAAAAGGTCAAACGACCGGAATGCATCCCTGCGAAGCAGGCAGGAGTGCACCAACTGCGATACAAAGATAAAGCCTAAGGACTCAAGCTGCGTAGGCGGAGGGGAGCTACCCCCCAGGCCCAGCTAGACTCTTTTGTCCTACCCCACCCGCGAGTCGTTTGTGTTATGGACACGAGCCAACAAACGCTCCATCTAGACACGAGACAAGACAAGGATCATGAATGATACGACGTATCATACCGGAGCGCACCAGTCACGGGTGAGCCAAAGCTAGGGAGCACCAGTTCTCAATGGTCACCCCCGTCGTCGATCCGAAACAAATCATTAATCATGAATGATACTACGTATCATACCGGAGTGCACCAGTCACGGGTGAGCCAAAGCTGGGGAGCACCAGTTCTCAATGGTCACCCCCGTCATCGATTAACTATCCGTAAGCGAGCCGTCTCTGGGCTAGCCAGCAGACGCTCCACAAGAGTAGTGCCAACCTCCGTATAGGAGAGGCCCACGCCTGTGATCTTCTACAAAGATCCACACAATTATAATGTCTGGCTTATTAATTAGCATGTGAGGTTCAAGTTGCATCTTAAAATTGGGTTCGAGCAGAAAGTAACATGTGATCATTTTCAAGTATTTTGCGGAAATAAATCTAGCAGTTCTAACATCATTTCTAGAAAAGTATAAAAGCAGTAACTAAAGTCTCATTCCTTGCCTGAAAGATTCCGGTAAGTATGTAATCCAGCAGGGTCTGGGTCAACCAACGGATCTACGGAACCTGTACGATAATCCTATCATCACAATCATACACTCAAACATCCACAGGCAACAACATAAGATAAGCCAGATTAACGGGGCCCGCTTTGGGTCACCAGACCTATGGGATGCTGCTTAATTCGATCGATCATTCTATCTATCCTATGTGCACAGCAGAGTAAGTCCATTGATCGATCGAGGCGATACTTTAATGAGTTCGTTCTAGGTGAGTTACCTCATGCAAGTTGGCCCTAATTACTAGAGCAACAAAGGCTTTGAGAATCGTTACCTAGCCAGATGCGAAAGCTCCACGTAGATGACGATTCTGACACAACGCCGCGTCACCCGACGGTAGGTCAAGGGTGGAAGGCCTGGAGCACAGATTCCTATCAGCGATCCGTCAGCTCCACGTTGTCGCAATCAGCGACCGAGGGTACCCAGAGGTGACTGTCAGTGACAAAAGTCACCGAACCACCCTCGGGAAGCGTGAAATGGTCGATCGACGCCCAGATCTACGACGAAACTACAAACGACGTCCGTAGACGCTGTCCTTGGTGTCGAATCGAAGAGTAGGCCGACCGAGGGTTCACGGTACCGATGGATCTCCAAGGCGAGGTCCCAGTCGCCGGAAAACGGCGAAAGAACCCCAAACTTAGGGTTTGGAGCGTGGAGAAACAGAGAAGGAGATCGGGGCCGCGGCAGAGGCTCGAGTTGCTCGTAGCTGGAGGAGGGGGCTGAGGGGGAGTCGACGGCAGCAGGGGAGGTGGCCGGCGGCGGCGGCAGCGGCAGCGGCAGCGGCGGCCTGTTGCGGCTGTTGATCTCCGCTGCTGTGGCAACGGCGGCCGGTGGCTATATCTGACGGTGCAGCGGCGCTAGAGGGAGCCCATGGGGTCGACGGGGTAGTGGTGCACCAGAGGGGGCGCGGCGGCGGCGCAGCGGCGGCGGCCGCTGCCGCTGCTGCGAAAAAACTGTGAATGCAGCGGCTTCGGCGGCGGTTTCCGGCGACCGGAGGGGCCCCACGGCGGTGAAGAGGGAGGAGGCACGTCGGAGGTGGTGAGAGGGGGTCGTTGGCGTCGGGGTTTGGTCGGAAAACACGAAGAACGGCCGGCTAGGGGATGATGCGTGAGTTGGGAAAATGAATTGGGTGGCGGCTGCGTTTGCTTGTGTTGCTGTGAAGAAAACTTAGAGCCCTAGGGTTATAATAAAGGCTAGGGTCACGTGAGTATGGGTCGGCTGAGACATGGGCTTGTGGGCTTCAGTTGGGTTGGGGTTAATTAGCTATAGGAAAGGTTAATTACAATTTATTAAAAATTGTTAAAAGCCCATAGTTAAAAATTCTCACCCTCTCTTCCTGCGTGGGTTTGTGTGCCAAGGGGGTTTGAAGTGGGCCAAGTCACAAGTCAGATATAATTATTAATAATAATATTATTAAGGGGTATAACACCACGAAACCTAGGGCTTAAAAAAATACAATAAGTTGGGCCAAAAGTGCACATAGGTCAAACGAAGTCCAAAAATCGTAAGAAAAATACTGGGGTGACCGGGACGATGAGAGAAGGAAGACGGAGAAGACGGATCACAATTTCGATGACGAGAAACGAAATTAAAAATAAAAACGTCTCTCGTCAAAAGTGAGAATCACGACGTCTCTTCAAACAAGGTCAATTCGTGGGAGGACGACCCGTGAAATGACGTTGCGAATCAACACCAAAATTCTAATACTCTCAGAGAGGGTCACAATGGCATATCACACTATAAGGGTCGGATACAGACAATGTCTAAAATAAATACGTGTACGAACAAGGCTACGTGCACGAAGGCGACGGTAATTCTAAGTTGGGCACACGTCGGGGTTGGCTTGGGTTGACACGTGTTCCCAAGTCAGACACGAGTCACGGAGGCTATCTATAGGTTCAAGCAAGGTTCTAGGGTCTTACTGCGTGCACAGACGACATCTGCTATGCACACAGACCAAATCACTTTACGCACAGACCTAATTGCTGTGCACACACAAAATTCAAATTGGCCCGAAAACAGGCCGTTACATTCTCTCCAACTTAAAATAAAGTCCGCCCTCGGACTTCCTTAATTTCAGGCTTGGCTAGACTCTTCCAGTTAACTATAGTAACTACCCCGATCATTCCTAGCACAGTACCCCAACCAACGTATAACCTAATACATCTATCTATATACATGCTCAGTAATAATACACATCAATTATTTCACAACCATTATATCTTGTACTTATAACTAGGTTAACATCATTCACGCATACATTTCTAACTCATGGAAGTGCCTCCTCACATCCATACCTACGCACAATCATATTCCAACATTCAAAATCATCCCATCATGTACAACCATGGTATTATACATATAGTACACATATACTAACCAGGGTATTTAAATTCATCACGAATTTAAAACCGAAAATACATATATCTACTCAATATAGCCTACAAAAGGTATAACCCCTAGTATACATTCAACACACCAATCATCACAATAATACTTTGCTATATTATAACTATTCGCCACAACACCAAATGACAAACAATTTCTTATTACAAGCAATACATAATCACACTATCATATTAATCTATTCCTACAAACACAATGCATCCAGCCTAGTAACTATACATATAGCACATTTCACACCTACTCATTCAAACATGTAAACCCTTCAGTCATAAATATAGAATAACCCTGTATCTACATATGGTGTAGCTACGCACGTCCAGGTGCGTAGCGTAATGTTGAATATTGGACTCCCCGGATTTGGTTTTGGATGATGAGCAAACATAAATAATTCATGAACTAACAATTTGTGAGCGCAGTATTGGAGATCGTCGCCAATTTCACGAGACTATTCAAAGCGACATCTCAACACTTCCAAAAGCTCGTATTCATGCCTAAAGCTTCGTTGAAGCTCTTGCGCCATTTTGGAAGTTATGAAGATTCAATCGAAGCTCTCGAAGACCGTTTATTAAGGTTTTATTTATAGTCTTTTATTCTCGATTGATAGAATGTTAAGCCTTGAGTATATCTTACGTTTCTATCTTCATTTTGCTCTTTACGTAGCTCTAGGATCCTTGCACAAGTTCATTCTAACTTCCTCGAAGCGTCGCGCTTCGATTCGGATTTGTTTGTGCATGTTAGTTGGTACAAGAACAAGTACTGACCGACTAGATGGTGATCTAGTCGGTCGGCAACTGTTCTTGGACCGACTAGTTTGATTCCTTAATTTCTTGGACTTTACTGTTTACAGTTAGTCGGTCTACGTTGACTCAACGACCGACTAGTTTGTGAACTAGTCGGTCAGTGATGCTTCTTTTACCGACTAGTTGTGACTTACTATTCACTCTAAATTTCTCCTAAGCTACTGTTTACCGTTAGTCGGTCTAAGAACGTTTGGTGACCGACTAGTTGACAATCTAGTCGGTCAACTTTTGTTCTTGGACCGACTAAGTCAACTTGCCTTCAGACTATTTCATTTTGCCTCTTATTCGGTCTACGTTCACTGACTGACCGACTAGTTGTGAAACTAGTCGGTCAGAAAGTATTCTTGGACCGACTAGATTTCTAGGTCTGAAATTCTATCTCTTCTCAGATCTACTCTTAGTCGGTCCACGTTGTTTGGCTGACCGACTAGTTGATGAACTAGTCGGTCAGTGATTGTTCTTTGACCGACTAAGTCTCACAGATTTCTATCCGTTGGTGAATGACCTAACTTGTGTTTTTGGGTTCCTATAAATACGAACCTAGGTCATTTCTATCTAGGTAAGAGCTTCCATTCAGAGATTCATTGAGATCAAAAGAGATAGCCATTCTCCCTCAAATCAAAAGCTCTCTTCCTCACAAGAAACCCATTCTCTCTCATTTCTAGATCTAGAGAGAAGCTTGTTCTTGGTGAGCTCTTCAAGCTATTGCTTGATTCAAGTTTCCAAATCAACCCTAGGCACCCATTGCTGGTCATTTCCTTGGTGCTAGGTTTTGGTAACTTCATCTTCCTCAAATCCTTCATTCCACCTATTGGGTAAGAAAAACTCAAGGTATAGGATTTTGTGGTAAGAGTATTTATTTCATCTAAACTCTTTTATATTGCTTATTGGCTCTCTCGGTTGTGAGAGAAGTTTGTGATCCCGGGTTGTGGGATTCACTTTGCCATTGCATGTATGATTTGATCTTGTGAAGGTTTTTCACAAGATATTCATAGTGAAAATCTTGAGTTAGGGTTTCTAACTCAAGTATCCGGAGGGGATCCGGGTGGTTGGGACGTAGGATCACCGGGAACAAGTCGGGGAGACTTGGGTGGATCCGAACCCATTAACATCGTTTGTTAGCATTGTTAATTTCATTGTTGTCATTCAATTTAAGCTTCCGAAAATTGATTTGGTAGTTGTGTGCAATTTAATTTGGAATTATACGCCTTATTATTTTAAAGTACTATTCACCCCCCCTCTAGTACTTGTGCAGTAGCTGGTAGGGCATTACATTTGGTATCAGAGCCAGATACTCAGCTATGTCTGCCAACGACAACAAGACCGTGCCTCCACCTTCCAACTATGACACCTTCAGGAACCGTGAAGGAGCATCTTCGGTGATGGAAGGACATTCCTCTACGAGGCCTCCATTTTTCAACGGTACCAACTACGGGTACTGGAAATGCCGGATGGAAACCTTCCTCCGGAGTGCATCCTTATGGAGGACTACTATGAAGGAATACATCGAACCCAAAGAAGAAGATTTTGAGAAATGGACTACCGCGGAGGTCGCCGCGGAGGTAAGCAATGCCAAGGCAATGAACGCCTTGCAATGCGCATTGGAGCCCGAGGATTTCAATAAGATATGCACATGTAAGAGTGCATATCAAATTTGGAACTCTCTCCTCATACTACATGAAGGGACGAGTCGGGTAAGAGACTCTAAACTCGTAGTCGTAAACAAAGATTACGAAATGTTTCATATGCAACAGGGCGAGAAGATGAAAGAATATTACGCTCGTTTTGTTGACATAATAAACGAGTTAGAGGCCCTCGGCAAGTCCTACACTCAAAAGGAGAAGTGCTCAAAGATTATTGAAGGACTTCCCTCTTCTTGGGAAAAACGTACCTTCGCCATCGAGGAAGGTAATGACATGAATAAATATACCGTTGTTCAACTAATGGGTACTTTGATGTCATACGAGGTACGCAAAGATAGCAAGGTGAAGTTACAAGAAAAGATGAAGTCCTATTTGAACCTAGATGCGCCTAAGAAAAAGGCGATTGCATTCAAGGCGGCTTCATCCACCTCTACCGATGATGAGGACTCGGAGGAAGAAATGGACATGGAATCCATTGCACTCATGGCAAAGAAGTTCAATCGCTTCTTCCGAAAGGGTAACTTCAAACAAAAATCTAAGTTTACTTCTACTAACGCCTCTCCACCTTTGTGCTTTAAATGCAATAAGCCAGGACACATCAAAGCGGATTGTCCTCAAAACAAGCAAAAGGAGAAGTGGAAGGCGCCGAAGTTCAACAAGTCAAAGAAGTACAAAAAGGGGTACAAAAAGGGACTTGTCAGAACAACATTCACCGACTCCGAGGATTCCTCAAGCGGAGAGTCGGACGATGAGCACGTGGAGCAAGCGCACATGTGTTTCATGGCAATAGAGGAGCACGATCAAGGATCCTCCTCTTCCGATGATAGTAATGACGAAAGCGATGAGGTAACGATGGATGATCTTAGAAATGCTAACTCTCAACTTTGGTCAAAATACACTAAGCTAGTAAATAGATATACTAAGGTAAAAGATGACCTAGCTAGCATTCAAACATCGCCTAAGAATATCATCACCAACAACGACACCGTTGTTGAAGAGTTAAGAAATGAGATTGTAAATCTCAAATCGAAACTTGAACATGTTAGCATTGAGGATGCGGAAGAACATGAGATAGCGGATTTAACTTCTCAAAACTCGACTTTTAGTATTGAGAACGAGAATCTTAAATCTCGTGTTTATGTGCTCACATCGCAAGTATCCAATTTGGATACTTCTATGCGTTCTCTCAAAGAGAAATATGAGAACACATTGGGCCGAATTAACAAATTCAACAAAGGTAAAGACCATTTGGATAAAATCCTAAGTGACTTACTTCCGGCTAATCACCACATTGGCTTGGGGTATATGATGGGAAATTCATCCAAGTCGGTCACTACTTTTGTTAGGCCAACTTCCGAAGCCTCAACGAGTGGGAGCAAACACTCTATTGGTAGTTCATCTACCAATGGTGCTTCCACCTCGTCCACACCCTCTTTCGGAAAGAAACCCACTTTGGGTGGACCTCCAAAGAAGGGGCATGCTTACATGTACACCAATACCATGCCACGTAGGAACACACGTCCTACTTCACCATCTCACACATATGATGATTTTTATGCAACACATTCTCGGGCACGTGCACACCAAGTGAGACACCCTCACGCACGTGTTCCCTCACATGCATATGTACACCCACCTCATCATATGAATAATTCTCATCGTGCACCATTCCATCATGTCCCGTATGCCTATCCACAACATGCATCACGTAGAAATCAACGTCGTATGCATGCACCCAATAGGATGATGGCTCCCAAAATATTCACTATTTGGAGCCCAAAGGACACAAGCATGGATGAAAAACAAATGTATATGAATGCTTATTTTTCGGATGTTGTGCATAGTAAGAATTATGTGGGGAAGTCTAAGTCCACTTGGACTTGTCTTCCAAAGGTCTAATCCCTTGGACCCAATGACCTTGGGTACCATGATATGAAAGTGTCTATCTTTAGGTACTCAAGGAAAAGAAAAAGAAGAGGAGCAACAAATTTAAATTTAGCTCCAAAGGGAATTGGATATTCGATAGCGGGTGTTCAAAACACATGACGGGTGACGCTCGATTGCTCTACGGAGTGGTTCCCATTGCGAATGGAAACCGCGTCGTATTTGGAGGCAACGAGAGCGGAACCATCATAGGTGTTGGTAAAGTCGGTAACCCCTCTAAACCCTTAATTAGTGATGTTTATCTTGTTAGTGGTTTAAATCATAATCTTATTTCAATAAGCCAACTTTGTGACAAAGGTTACAAAGTTAGCTTTGCGAAAGGATTGTGTCATATTTTAAGAAAAGATAATGAAAAATTATTATTTTCCGGAACTCGTCATAAAGACATTTATATTTTGGATCTTCCTAAGTCATATGAACAATGTCTCGTTGCCAACACAAGTGAACAACACTTATGGCATCGACGCTTTGGACATGTGAACTTTGGAACACTATATAAGCTTTCAAAATTGAATTCTATTAAAGGTTTTCCGAAGCTTGTTTTTGAAAAGAAAAGTTTTTGTGATTGTTGTCAACGCGGCAAGCTTCCTAAATCTTCATTTAAACCTAAGAAAAGCATCTCTACTAAACGGCCACTAGAGCTATTACATCTAGATTTATTTGGGCCAACTAGAGTAGCTTCCTTAGGAAATGCAAGGTATGGACTTGTCATCGTAGATGACTATTCAAGATTTACTTGGGTATTTTCATTGTGTAATAAAAATGAAGCTTTTGAAAACTTCACAATTTTTGTTAAGAAAGTACAAAATCTCTTAGGAACCACCATTGTCACTATTCGTAGTGATCATGGAGGTGAATTTGAGAATGAGTCTTTTGAGACATTTTGTGATGAAGTTGGTATTACTCACACCTTCTCTTTCCCTCGTGCACCTCCTCAAAATGGTGTAGTTGAGAGAAAGAATAGGACGCTAGTGGAATGTGCTCGCACTATGCTTGATGATAGCCAACTTGGCCATCAATTTTGGGCGGAAGCGGTACACACCGCTTGCTATGTGTTTAATAGAATACTTTTGAGGCCCGGCACTAAACAAACTTGTTATGAATTGTTGTTTGGTAGGTTGCCTCAAGTTAAACATTTTCGAGTTTTTGGTTCGAAATGTTTTATTAAGAACACATATGGTAGTTTGGACAAATTCGATCCAAGATCCGATGAGGGGATTTTTGTCGGATATTCTTCGCGTAGCAAAGCCTACCGGATATTCAACAAATGAACCTCAACGATCGAGGAGTCGCTTCATGTCTCATTTAATGAAGGATTTGTTCCAACTAGAATTTCAAATGATAATGATTCTTTGGATGTTTTATGTGATTCATTTGATAATTCTAAGTCTAATGATTCTATTGATTCTATTGAGACTAACCCAACTAATGAAGTTGTTGAGAATGTTCATAGTGATCAAGGTATTCCCAAACGGCTTCATACCGTTCGTGACCATCCCCATGAGCAAGTCATTGGCAATATTCAAGATAGTGTCAAGACGAGATCGCAAGTCCACCACTTCGCAAATTGTGCCTTTGCCTCATCGATAGAGCCAAAGAATATTAATGAAGCATGTGAAGATAGCGCTTGGATCTTAGCCATGGAGGAGGAGCTCATTCAATTCGAGAGAAATGAAGTTTGGGAGCTTGTTCCTTTACCATCGAAGAACCACACCGTCATAGGGACAAAGTGGATCTTCAAGAACAAAACCGACGAAAACCAAGTCGTCGTCCGGAACAAAGCTCGGTTAGTAGCTCAAGGCTATCGTCAAGAGGAAGGTATCGATTTCGAAGAATCTTTCGCTCCGGTAGCTAGATTAGAATCAATTAGATTACTTTTGTCTTTTGCATGCCATAAGAATTTTAAATTATTTCAAATGGATGTTAAAAGTGCATTTTTAAATGGAGATGTCGTTGAGGAAGTTTACGTTTCTCAACCTCCGGGTTTCATAAATGAAAAATTTCCAAATCACGTTTTTAAACTACAGAAAGCTCTTTATGGTTTGAGACAAGCTCCTCGAGCTTGGTATGATCGCCTAAAGAATTTTCTTTTGGATTTGAATTTTAAAATGGGCGAAGCCGATTCTACACTTTTTATTAAGCATGCGAATAACGATATTTTATTAGTTCAAATTTATGTTGATGATATCATTTTCGGTGCTACTAACTTCGCTCTTTGCGAAGAGTTTTCTAATGTTATGAAGGAACAATTTGAGATGAGCCACATGTGCGAACTCAAATATTTCTTAGGTCTCCAAATTCGCCAATTGAACGATGCAATCTTCATCCACCAAACAAAGTACACGGTGGAGTTGCTAAAGCGATTTGGAATGGAGAATGCCTCCGGGAAAAAGACTCCTATGAGCACGACTACGCATCTTGATAAAGATACGGGCGGAAAAGATGTAGACATTCGTCTATATCGAGGTATGATAGGTAGTTTACTTTATCTTACCGCGAGTAGGCCCGATATTATGTTTGCCGTATGTATATGTGCTCGTTATCAGTCTCAACCTAAGGATTCTCACTTAGTAGCGGTAAAGCGTATTTTCCGTTATTTAAGTTACACTTTAGATTTTGGATTACTTTATCCGAAATCTAGCACGTATGAGTTAGTCTCATACAGTGACGCTGATTTTGCGGGATGCAAATCCGACAGGAAAAGTACTAGTGGCACTTGCCATTTTCTAGGAAATTCTCTTGTCTCTTGGTTTTCCAAGAAGCAAAATTCGGTATCACTTTCAACCACCGAGGCGGAATACATTGCCGCCAGTGCCGCTTGTGCCCAGGTTCTTTGGATGAGACACACATTGAAGGATTTTGGTATTCATTGTGATACTAGCCCTATCATGGTGGATAACCAAAGTGCTATCTGTCTTTCAAAGAATCCGGTGCACCATTCCCGATCAAAACACATAGATGTCCGACACCATTTCTTAGATGATCATGTTGCTAAAAAGGACATCATATTAGTGTACGTTGAAACCCAAAAGCAAATCGCCGATATTTTCACGAAACCCCTAAAGGAGGACTCCTTTGTGCGGTTGCGTCGAGAATTGGGGATTATGGGTGAATCCGAGATATAGGATTCATATCTAATGCAATCATCTTGCATGCTAATATATTTCGCGATATTTCATTCATGCTAGATTTATTGAATTTTTGGGAATTTTATGTGATTTATTTGAATTTATGATCGAATTCGTATTTGAAAGTCGTATTTAAGATTTCGACGTTTTATGGGGTAATTTAGATGACTAATGAGTGAGTTATGATATTTCATCCAAGTGGTTTGTGAAGAGAAATCAATTATCAATTTTTGGACTCCTCTAGTCGGTCTAAGTTCACTTGTCAACCGACTAGATGCTCATCTAGTCGGTCAGCAAATGAACTCAGACCGACTAGATCAAGCCTATATCTAACTCCTATCATTTTCTTTCTTTAGTCGGTCACAGTACACTTACCGACCGACTAGATTGAAAACTAGTCGGTCAGTGAATATACTGCGACCGACTAATTCTAGCCCTAAAAATCCTTCTGAGCCACTGTTTCGACTTAGTCGGTTCAAGCTCATTGGCCGACCGACTAGATCGTAATCTAGTCGGTCAGTTCTTGAACTGTGACCGACTAAGTGTGTTAGGGCATTTGTGTCTTTTAGCTTCCAGACCGACTTATACTCATTTTGATCCGACTAATTTCATTATTAGTCGGTCTTCTCTCCAGCTCAAGCCCGAAAACCCCCAAACCCCACTCGAAACCCTTCGTCTTCCGGCCGTTTCTCCGTCGATCGCCGCCGTCCGCCGCCGTCGACTCCTCCTCCTAGGTAAAACCCCCTCTCCTAGGTGTCTATTTCCTATTCTAGGGTTTGCTTTCCTTGATTTCAAGCTCTAGCTCTTAGGGTTTCAATTTCTAACCTAGGGCTTGTGTTTTTCGAATCTTAGGGTTTGTTAGCTTGTGATCTCTAGGTTGTTTTTGATCTTATCGTCGTGTGCTTGTGCTCGTAGTGCTATGGCTAAGACTAGAATTCCTATCGCCTCTTCCGTGGATTCTCCTATGACCGTAGGGCCTTCCGACCCTAGGAATCCCCCGAAGCCTAAGCGTCGTGCCAAGTCTACCCAAGGCTCTCCATCTTCGCCTCCTCCTAAGAAGCCTAGGACTGCGACAGTTAAACCCCGCAAATCCAAGACCAAAAAGCCTATTCTCCACACTCCGGCTACTCCTCCCGATTCCGACACTGATTTTATCCCAGAGGATGAGCCTACTAGGGAACCCACTCCACCTCCGAAGATCCGTAAGGCTAAGGGTAAAGCTCCTATGCCAGTTGGAGGTGTAGACATATCGTTGTGCCACGATGACCCTCAGTGTCTCGTAGCGTACAACCGTATAGAGCACTGTCCACTGTTGTTAGAGCATTACGTTCAGTTCTCTGATTTTCTCGGCCTTGCTGATCTTCTGTCTTATAGTGGTCTTCTAGATTATCTCCGATACGACCCTAAGGCCAATCCCAAACCGTATCCTCGCCTAGTGAAATTGTTCTATGCCAATCGTATTCGAGGCCAGTATGACACCAGCCACTCCATTGAGACGACTGTCTTGGGAACTCCTATAGTTCTCATGGCAGAAATCTTGGGGGAGATTCTTGGTTGTTCGTCGTGTGGTCTCCTCCCTTCGGACATTTCAGTAGACGACATTTCTTCCTTGGATCAGACTATTCTTTCTGAGATTTTCCAGGTTATCCCCTCTGCATTCATTGGTGTTCCATCGAAATCTTTTAAGCCGAATGCGTGGGTTCTTAACCTGATTTTGAAGTCATGTCTCCTCCCTCAGTATGGATCCTCTTCACTCCCATCCCAGCCGTTCTTGAAATTGATCTACGCTCTTTTCTTGGGGTGCGAGATTAATTGGGCTCGCGTGATACTCGATAAGATGGATTCTTTCGAGTGTATACGCAAGACCAATAAGTCTGCGCACATTCCATACCCCTGCCTGTTGACTCTCGTATTCCGTCATTTCCGAGTCCCCCTCCCTCCTGACGATGAGCGTCCCTTGGGTACGCCTCTGAACGTGACGGCCGTGAAGAAATCTCTAGCGGCACTTCGTCACGTGCAGAGGTCTACCGCATCTGCATCTCAGTCTACTCCGTCAGCTGCTGCAGCCTCCTCTTCCCCTGCTACATTGGACGATGTCGTACGCCTACTTCGTCAGCACGACTCCCGTTTGGCTCGTACTGAGGAGGTAGTCTGCCGTATGGCACGTATGATGGGGATTGATCTTCCTCCGTCTGTGTCTGAGGCCGAGGAGATGGACGATGAGGAGCTTGACGAGCTTGTCACTTCTTTTGCCCGTGGCGATGAGGCCACTGCTGCTGCTGCTGGTACTTCCACTTCTGCTCCTGGAGTTGGCACCACTGCCGGTGTTCCAGAGCCTTCTGCTTCAGCTCTTCAGCCTACTGAGCCTGCTGCTGACCAGTCTTCCGAGCCTGCTCATGTATCTCCTGCTGCTGTTGACACTGCCACTGCTGCTACTTCTGTCGAGACCCCTACTGCTGTTGAGATTCCCGTTGATGAGCCTGTTGCTGAGATCTCCACTCCTGCCCCGACGATTCCATCTGTTGAGACACCTCTACTCCCAACAGAGCCTGAGTCCACTCCGTCGACTGGACCCACGGAGACTGCAGATCCTGCCACCTCCTCGTGATCGCTTGTTTCGAGGACTCTCCACTACGCTTTGGATGATTTATCTTAGTGAGAGTATTTTGGGTTAGGATGGGGTTGAGAGATGTTTGGATGTATTTTTTTCCGGATGTCGGAGTTGGATATTATGTTATGATTTGTTTTGATGTATGTTGATATACTTTGATGATGTTAATGATGATGATGTATTTTTTTTGTTTATATAGATGATATGTAGCACTTGATATGATGTACCTCATATATTCGATGTGATATCTTTTTGGATGTACTCATGTTGTCTCTACATATATATATGTTCATCGTCATTCACTTTGTCATTTATTCGTCGTGCATTTGTTTTATATATATTCGTTGAATGCATTTGAAATGTGAATTCGTCGCTCGACGATTAAAAACTTGGTTAAAAAGATTTAAATTCTATAATTGTATAGAATTGTTTTCCATGCACAAATTTAGCCAAGAACATTGAATATTGAAGAGTATGTCTCTTTATTCAAGAAATGAATAATTAATTGGTATTTTTGATGATTTTTGATTTTTTTTGTGATAGTGGACATTTTGGCACACCTTGATTTGATTTCCACATTTTTATTCCCTTGGTGTCAAGTTGGTCCATTGTCTATGTCTACGACTCCCGATGCTGGATTTTACATTTCCTAATTGTTGTCGTTGTATGCCCCCCATTTTTGGGATAATGCCAAAGGGGGAGAGATAATGATAATAAATAGCGATATAATATGTTAGATTCTGGGGGAGTTAAGATACATATAAGGATTTTTAAAATCCGATATTTCAAAAATCGATTCTCATTATATATCTTACTCGTCTGCTTGATGCAATTCATACATATTCATTTTGGAATTAACGTGTCATCAATGCAGGGGGAGTAAGTATTTTACATTTGAATTACTATTTTTGATTATTATTTATGTTGGTTTGTCATCACCAAAAAGGGGGAGAATGTTGAATATTGGACTCCCCGGATTTGGTTTTGGATGATGAGCAAACATAAATAATTCATGAACTAACAATTTGTGAGCGCAGTATTGGAGATCGTCGCCAATTTCACGAGAATATTCAAAGCGACATCTCAACACTTCCAAAAGCTCGTATTCATGCCTAAAGCTTCGTTGAAGCTCTTGCGCCGTTTTGGAAGTTATGAAGATTCAATCGAAGCTCTCGAAGACCGTTTATTAAGGTTTTATTTATAGTCTTTTAGTCTCGATTGATAGAATGTTAAGCCTTGAGTATATCTTACGTTTCTATCTTCATTTTGCTCTTTACGTAGCTCTAGGATCCTTGCACAAGTTCATTCTAACTTCCTCGAAGCGTCGCGCTTCGATTCGGATTTGTTTGTGCATGTTAGTTGGTACAAGAACAAGTACTGACCGACTAGATGGTGATCTAGTCGGTCGGCAACTGTTCTTGGACCGACTAGTTTGATTCCTTAATTTCTTGGACTTTACTGTTTACAGTTAGTCGGTCTACGTTGACTCAACGACCGACTAGTTTGTGAACTAGTCGGTCAGTGATGCTTCTTTTACCGACTAGTTGTGACTTACTATTCACTCTAAATTTCTCCTAAGCTACTGTTTACCGTTAGTCGGTCTAAGAACGTTTGGTGACCGACTAGTTGACAATCTAGTCGGTCAACTTTTGTTCTTGGACCGACTAAGTCAACTTGCCTTCAGACTATTTCATTTTGCCTCTTAGTCGGTCTACGTTCACTGACTGACCGACTAGTTGTGAAACTAGTCGGTCAGAAAGTATTCTTGGACCGACTAGATTTCTAGGTCTGAAATTCTATCTCTTCTCAGATCTACTCTTAGTCGGTCCACGTTGTTTGGCTGACCGACTAGTTGATGAACTAGTCGGTCAGTGATTGTTCTTTGACCGACTAAGTCTCACAGATTTCTATCCGTTGGTGAATGACCTAACTTGTGTTTTTGGGTTCCTATAAATACGAACCTAGGTCATTTCTATCTAGGTAAGAGCTTCCATTCAGAGATTCATTGAGATCAAAAGAGATAGCCATTCTCCCTCAAATCAAAAGCTCTCTTCCTCACAAGAAACCCATTCTCTCTCATTTCTAGATCTAGAGAGAAGCTTGTTCTTGGTGAGCTCTTTAAGCTATTGCTTGATTCAAGTTTCCAAATCAACCCTAGGCACCCATTGCTGGTCATTTCCTTGGTGCTAGGTTTTGGTAACTTCATCTTCCTCAAATCCTTCATTCCACCTATTGGGTAAGAAAAACTCAAGGTATAGGATTTTGTGGTAAGAGTATTTATTTCATCTAAACTCTTTTATATTGCTTATTGGCTCTCTCGGTTGTGAGAGAAGTTTTTGATCCCAGGTTGTGGGATTCACTTTGCCATTGCATGTATGATTTGATCTTGTGAAGGTTTTTCACAAGATATTCATAGTGAAAATCTTGAGTTAGGGTTTCTAACTCAAGTATCCGGAGGGGATCCGGGTGGTTGGGACGTATGATCACTGGGAACAAGTCGGGGAGACTTGGGTGGATCCGAACCCATTAACATCGTTTGTTAGCATTGTTAATTTCATTGTTGTCATTCAATTTAAGCTTCCGAAAATTGATTTGGTAGTTGTGTGCAATTTAATTTGGAATTATACGCCTTATTATTTTAAAGTACTATTCACCCCCCTCTAGTACTTGTGCAGTAGCTGGTAGGGCATTACACGTAACCCAGCACAAACACCTATATAACTACATTCATCGAATCCTATCATGCACGGATATATATATATATATATATATATATATATATATATATATATATATATATATATATATATATATATATATATATATATATATATATATAACACTATACTCACATCCGCAAACCACAACCACATTATAAAATACTTACTGAGCATACTCACTCGCTCTCGAGTGAGACTCCAAGATACATACCAAACAATATACAATCTATGTACTTATACACACACTCCTATATATCTATATGACATGACTCATCATATGTAGCCTTAGTAAATAGCTAGACAATCATTCACACATCAGAACATGTAATTCATACTCATCCCATATATACGTATATACACCCACACAACACATTCTTATCCTAGTATCCATAAGCATGTCCACTCATACTCGAGGGAACACTAAGACTTATATGTATTCACATGCATTATATTCACACCTATTATTCTACATAGGTATCTATTCTTATTCATGTACTACATACACATAACCATTACATTCATCGCAATACACATATTCCATCATTCATCCGTAAGCCCACATATACCTAAGTAATAATACTAAGCATGCCCGACAATGATATATATATAATCACACGAGCCGGGTAATCCTCCTCATGGATCTACGGGGAAGGCAGAACAAACACAAGGCTCTAATGTGCAGACCCTTCCAATATTTGACATCTAGGGTGGTTACACAACCTCCAACTAACCATCCCTAATTGGCTAGTCCCAATCATTTTAAACACCAATAAAATTTCCAACTCAAAAGCTCGTTCATGAGAACCTGCTATAATGATCATGTTGTTCTCCGCTTCAATTGGTTCTTGGCTCAGCCGCCTCTAGGAATCTCTAAAGTGAAACTACCAACCAATCCTAGATTTTCGGGCGTCAGACTTACTTACGATTTCCTTTTCAATCCAAACAACCAAGGTAATCTACCAACTCTTTTCCCATATTTCCTGATCATTGAGCACTCGTAAAACCAAACATGCTCACTTGACTTGATCCAGAATTTCCATTGACACTTAAACTGCTAGTCACTGGTGACTATAATCCATCCACATGATCTGGAAAAGTCATCGCCTTTCACCATTTCGTAAACTGTAACTGAAATCCAGTGATCAGTACGCACTCGATGTGTATTCGACCGGTCGACTTTGAAACCCCCATGACATTCCCAAGATTCTTAATTCCTTTAAATCACTGAGTCCAAAACAGATCATGTTGTCGATCTTATACAATCCATCATAAGATCAATCTCGTCATCACATTATCACTCTGAATCTCTTCTGTTCGTCTCTAATGATCATATTATTTACTTCAACCGCGTTGCTATCCTCAAACTAGTTTTTGATTCAAAACCCAGGTTATACTGTTGCTACTCGGCTTATATATAAATATGCTCATGATATCCGTTGCATAACCTTGATCGATGTAGGTCTACGCCTTTGGTCATTAAGACAAGACTTCTAATCACCACACTTCTATCACGAGCAGCATACTAAGAGTCGATTTCATTCCCTCGATTCAATGTTCTCACTTCCATGGTTCCTTGTCAAGTCGAGAATCCAACCTTATAACTATCCAATGTGTTAGAAATACATCACTTTAAACTTCATCTTTTTCCTATATTCTCACTCAAATCCAAACTAGAGGTGGGCAAGAGACTAGTCTTAACCTAACTAACTTATGTTAGACTCGAATATTGTTGGTTGTTTGAATAGTTACTGCAACACTATTATTTCGATAAATCATTCGATCAAGACCTGCATGGGCCACCACAAAAACTGTCACGCCCCGCTTCCCAAAAGATTTGGGAAGCGAGACGTGGCCAGCCCGCATGGACTCGAGCCGTTGAGGCTCGGGGTCCAATAAGCGTCTAGGCAAGTTATGAAGCGGAGGAGAAAGTCCGATCGAATGGTTTAGCATGAAACAATAATCAAGCAGTAATATAAAATACTATTCAAAGCAGAAGGTAACCAACAAAGAGTTTAACATAGAAGCTAAAACTGCACGTACCAGGGACAACTAAAAAGTGAAGAGTCTGCTGGGATCCTCAGGAGGTGCTAGCTCAGTCAAGTCTGTGACATGTGCAAAACACATGTCAGCAACGAACTAATGAGACCATAATTAAAGCAGTTATACAATTCTAGCAGTTCTATATGGAATTTAAATGACAACCTACAAAGGAGTTCTAAAAAAACAGGAAATAAGTAAGGGTTGTTCTAATCGATCTGCTAGGGGTGTCCATCTAGTCAGATCGTCTAAGAGTTGTTCATGGGGTGTCCATCTGGTCAGATTTTCCAAGTCTAGAAAAGGTCAAACGACCGGAATGCATCCCTGCGAAGCAGGCAGGAGTGCACCAACTGCGATACAAAGATAAAGCCTAAGGACTCAAGCTGCGTAGGCGGAGGGGAGCTACCCCCCCAGGCCCAGCTAGAATCTTTTGTCCTACCCCACCCGCGAGTCGTTTGTGTTATGGACACGAGCCAACAAACGCTCCATCTAGACACGAGACAAGACAAGGATCACGAATGATACGGCGTATCATACCGGAGCGCACCAGTCACGGGTGAGCCAAAGCTGGGGAGCACCAGTTCTCAATGGTCACCCCCGTCGTCGATCCGAAACAAATCATTAATCATGAATGATACTACGTATCATACCGGAGTGCACCAGTCACGGGTGAGCCAAAGCTGGGGAGCACCAGTTCTCAATGGTCACCCCCGTCATCGATTAACTATCCGTAAGCGAGCCGTCTCTGGGCTAGCCAGCAGACGCTCCACAAGAGTAGTGCCAACCTCCGTATAGGAGAGGCCCACGCCTGTGATCTTCTACAAAGATCCACACAATTATAATGTCTGGCTTATTAATTAGCATGTGAGGTTCAAGTTGCATCTTAAAAGTGGGTTCGAGCAGAAAGTAACATGTGATCATTTTCAAGTATTTTGCGGAAATAAATCTAGCAGTTCTAACATCATTTCTAGAAAAATATAAAAGCAGTAACTAAAGTCTCATTCCTTGCCTGAAAGATTCTGGTAAGTATGTAATCCAGCAGGGTCTGGGTCAACCAACGGATCTACGGAACCTGTACGATAATCCTATCATCACAATCATACACTCAAACATCCACAGGCAACAACATAAGATAAGCCAGATTAACGGGGCCCGCTTTGGGTCACCAGACCTATGGGATGCTGCTTAATTCGATCGATCATTCTATCTATCCTATGTGCACAATAGAGTAAGTCCATTGATCGATCGAGGCGATACTTTAATGAGTTCGTTCTAGGTGAGTTACCTCATGCAAGTTGGCCCTAATTACTAGAGCAACAAAGGCTTTGAGAATCGTTACCTAGCCAGATGCGAAAGCTCCACGTAGATGACGATTCTGACACAACGCCGCGTCACCCGACGGTAGGTCAAGGGTGGAAGGCCTGGAGCACAGATTCCTATCAGCGATCCGTCAGCTCCACGTTGTCGCAATCAGCGACCGAGGGTACCCAGAGGTGACTGTCAGTGACAGAAGTCACTGAACCACCCTCGGGAAGCGTGAAATGGTCGATCGACGCCCGGATCTGCGACAAAACTACAAACGACGTCCGTAGACACCGTCCTTGGTGTCGAATCGAAGAGTAGGCCGACCGAGGGTTCACGGTACCGATGGATCTCCAAGGCGAGGTCCCAGTCGCCGGAAAACGGCGAAAGAACCCCAAACTTAGGGTTTGGAGCGTGGAGAAACGGAGAAGGAGATCGGGGCCGCGGCAGAGGCTCGAGTTGCTCGTAGCTGGAGGAGGGGGCCGAGGGGGAGTCGACGGCAGCAGGGGAGGTGGCCGGCGGCGGCGGCAGCGGCAGCGGCGGCCTGTTGCGGCTGTTGATCTCCGCTGCTGTGGCAACAGCGGCCGGTGGCTATATCTGACGGTGCAGCGGTGCTAGAGGGAGCCCATGGGGTCGACGGGGTAGTGGTGCACCGGAGGGGGCGCGTCGGCGGCGCAGCGGCGGCGGCCGCTGCCGCTGCTGCAAAAAAACTGTGAATGCAGCGGCTTCGGCGGCGGTTTCCGGCGACCGGAGGGGCCCCACGGCGGTGAAGAGGGAGGAGGCACGTCGTGTTGGATATGGAAGACGTTTGTACACCCTTGTGGGGGATGTACGAGGGAATACGGACCTCGAACGTCGCGCACACGAAGTCGTGTGCAAAGGGAATCTGTTCTCTTGCGGAGAGGATCTCTGTATGAGTGGGAAAGTCGCATTATATATGCATAAATGCATGCGACATATGGCTAATAAAGGGGGAATATCTTAAGCTTATGTTGTACCATGCATATGGTACAACTTAAGCTTATAATGTGCCATGCATCATGGTACACCTTAATTAAGTTGTTCCAAAGGAACAACTTACCCTAAAATAACTAACTTGGGGGCTATAAATAAGACCCAAGGGTAGCCATTTTTCTTACACCATTTGCATGAAATTCATGCATGCATCTTCTTCATAGCGAAGCTCTGCAGAAATATTTCCTCTCCCTCCATCCAAGTTCTTAATCTAAAATAGAGATTTAGATTATGGATTAGTAGCCTTACTCCGTTCGTGAGAAGACTCGATCCGTCGTGGCGAATCCGAAGGCAAAGTTCCGAGACTACCGCTCCGCATACGCTAGCGTAAGTCTCCACTTTAATTATCGATCCTAACTCTGTTTTGGACAGGATCCAACATTGGTATCAGAGCCATATTGGTTCGCCCCGGTCAATCCACCGCCCCGTCGAAACTACGAACGAGTCGTTGTCTTTTTCACGAATGGGTCTCCTACTATTACGGATATAGTAGGAACGCTTCGTGACGGAGAGAACGCAGCGGTTGTTCTTTTCACGTTAGGGTCTCCTATCATTACGGATATGGTAGGAACTCTCCGTGACGGGAAGAACCGACCGTTCACGTAGTACGTTATTCATTTTTGGCACACGGCCATTAGGAAATAACTAATTTCTCGACGAACGGGTGCTTCATCGACGAACGGGTGCTTCATCGAGGAAGATGATGGAAGTTATTTCCATCGGGTAAGAGGAAAATTTGGTGCATGTGCAACATGGCCAAATGGGCTATGAAGGCCATGCACCCCCTCTCCCCATGCGGAGGGGGTTGGCTACGGCCAATAACCACCGGTGACCACCCCATCAAGGGGGAGGAATGAATGCGGCAACCCCATTTAAAGGGGGTGGCCGGCCATGGCCAAAGGGGCCATGGCCGGCCAACGCCGAATGGCCTTGGCCATGACCGGCCATGGCCGGCCATGGCCAGGCCGGCAGTGGCCGGCCTTGGCCAAGCCCTGCCGGCCAGGCCGGCCCTGGCAGTGGCCAGGGCCGGCCCTTGGCCGGCCTGCCAGCCCTGGCAGAGGCCAGGGTCGGCGCCCTGGCCACTGCCAGGGCCAGGCCGGCCCTGGCAGAGGCCAGGGCCGGTGCCCTGGCCTCAGACCAGGGCCTGGCCGAG
The DNA here is from genome assembly GCA_030789695.1 of Scilla litardierei. Lineage (NCBI taxonomy): Eukaryota > Viridiplantae > Streptophyta > Magnoliopsida > Asparagales > Asparagaceae > Scilla > Scilla litardierei. The sequence goes on along the minus strand of CM061135.1, from coordinate 65,085,114 downwards.
GCCAGGGCAGGAGCCCTGGCCCCGGCCAGCGGCCTGCCGGCCCTGGCAGAGGCCAGGGCCGGCGCCCTGGCCTCAAGCCAGGGCCTGGCCGAGGCCAGGGCAGGAGCCCTGGCCCCGGTCAGCGGCCAGGCCGCCCCGGCAGAGGCCAGGGCAGCGCCCTGGCCTCAGGCCAGGGCCTGGCCGAGGCCAGGGCAGGAGCCCTGGCCCCGGCCAGTGGCCTGGCCGGCCGGCCCTGGCAGAGGCCAGGGCCTGGCCGGCCCTGGCCGAGGGGGCCAGGGCCCCTGGCCGGCCAGGGCAGAGGCCCTGGTCGGGAGAATTTGCATTTCGAAAATTGGTCGACCAATTTTGTGTTTTTGGTCGACCAATCTGGCAGAAGGTCTGAGTCGGCTGCAAATTTGTCAACTGACCCATACGGGGTGACAAAGGGCATTGGTCAAACTCGAATGTGTCAATTAGCCCATACGGGGCTAACCACAGTACCGACTAGTTCATACGGGACTAACGTTTTAATGAAGTTTTTCATTGGGCTCTACTCCTTGAAGATTAGCCATAATGCTCTACTTCATGCAAGATTAGCCATGTCATTGTGCTCTACTCTACGGAGATTAGCCAATGTACTTGTGACGTTGTGCTCTACTCTACGGAGATTAGCCAACGTGCTTTCAAATTTTTGGAAAAAGATGTTTTTCAAATAGGTTATGTCCCGTCCTTAAATCGGGACAGCGCAATTTAGAATTCCAAGTCCTACCACGATCCGGCCATGGTTATCTAACCCATGGGTGTGTAGAACAGGTCTCGTGGCTTGGCAATTGTTGCGTTAAAATTCTTTGCGCTAATTCTCACCTATTCTATTTTGAAAGATATGTTTTTCAAAGTAATTTTCCGCTGCTAATACCATACGGGTATTATTTCTGATTTCTTTTTACTTAAGATAAGTAAGAGGGATACTTTGAAAGTTACTTCTAGATGGTAGTTGGGAACGTAGTGAACTTCTCGATTCTAGAGTAACATTTCAACGCATCCAAGGAACTTATCAAGTGTTTAAAGAATCGAAACTTTATGCATTGAATTTTGATCGTGTTTTTCCATTTTCTTTGCAGTTTTTTGAATCGAATATGTCTACCGCTTCTAAGAATATTGTCGCAGAGCTTAACAAAGGTGAAAAGCTCAACGGCGACAATTATAAACTTTGGTCAATTAAAATCCAATATGTTTTGGAGGAGCAAGATGTGCTCGAAACACTCCAAAACATAATGGTAGAACCTGAGTTGGGCAATACGGCCCAACACAACAGGGACCGGGAAGCTTATGATACTTGGACTCGAAAGAACAAAATAGCACGTATTACGTTACTGTCCGCAATGGACAATGACATAATGCGTCTATTTCGGGAATTCGATCTAGCCAAAGACATATGGTCTGAGCTAGAAGTAAAGTTTGGTGGAACTTCGGTTACCAAACTCCGCTCCTTGAATATTAAAGGATGCGGGTGTTACGCTGTCTGACGAACAGCAGATCCAAGCAGTCATTCGTTCACTCCCAGATAGCTGGGATAACATGAAAATGCATCTCACTCATAATGAGTGCATTAAAACTTTAAGCGATGTATCGAAACACCTCGAACTCGAGGAAGAGCGGATTCAAGCCGCAAAACCAAGTGCAGAAGTGCACGTGGCCGCTAGTTCCTCACATGGAGGAAATAAGCGGAAGAATAAACGCTTAAGGTTTGTGAACGAACGTAAGCAAGAACCGGAGACCTCAAAGAAGACAAAGAACTAAAAGTGGCAAAAGAATGTGCACTCAAAGAAGAAAAACTTGAAGAAGATCAAGTGCTTTAAGTGCAACAAGTACGGTCACTTCGCCCGTACATGTACGGATGGAAGTGATAAGGTAACTTGTAGGACTAGTTACATATGTGTTTCTAGTTCCATGTTTCTTGCTGAATCTAACTATTTTTGGTTGATTGATTCAGGGGCCACAGACCACGTTGCGAAGGGCAGAAGGTTCTTCGTAGAGTATCGAAGGATAACTCAAGGAACAAAGTGGATATACGTCGGCAACAACACTCGTGTTGAAGTCAAAGGCGTCAGAACTTGTAAGCTAGTTCTCGACAACGGCCGGACATTATTATTGCACGACGTCCTCTTTGCTCCAGATATTAGAAGGAATATCGTTTCCGTGGTCATGTTAATGTCTTTAGATTATGAGTGGAGGTTCTATAAACAATATGTTGACCTTGTTTGTAATAATTCTTTGATTGGTTCTGGTAATGTTTGTAATGGATTAATTGTTTTAAAAACAATGTATGATGATTCTTCTTCCATTAATGAAAGTTTCCATTTAACAAATGTTTCTAACTCTGAGTCTGAGATCATTTGTTGGCATGCAAGACTTGGTCATATTGGACCAACTAGAATGGATAGACTTGCCAAAAGTGGCTTGCTATCTAATGTTTCAAAAGTTGAAATGTCAACTTGCGAACATTGTCTTGTAGGGAAAACTTGTCGCAAGCCTTTTGGAACTGGCACAAGGGCCGAAGTTCCATTACAGCTTATCCATTCGGACATTTTCGGTCCAATGAATGTTAAGACAAGACGCGGGAAGTCCTATTTCATCACATTCATTGATGACTTCACCCGTTTCGGACATATCTATTTGATATCCCACAAAAGTGAAGCTTTGGCTTGCTTTAAAAACTATATGAGTTTAGTGGAGAATCAATTAGATCGCAAGATTAAGGTTTTGCGAACCGATAGGGGCGGTGAATATCAATCAATAAGTTTTAAGGAACTTTGTGATGAAAAAGGCATAGTACATCAGGTAACTGTGCCTTACACTCCACAACAAAACGGTGTTGCGGAAAGAAGGAATAGGACATTGATGGAAATGGTCCGATCAATGATGTCTCAGGCAAATTTGCCTATCACCTTTTGGGGTGACGCATTATTGACGGCAGCATTCATCTTAAACCGTGTACCCTCGAAGTCGGTAAGTTCCACTCCTTATGAGTTGTGGAACAATAGAACTCCAGACTTAAACATTCTAAAACCTTGGGGTTGTGCCTCTTACGCACATTTATCCTCTCACAAATATGGCAAACTTGGGCCACGTGGGAGGAAGTGTATCTTCATCCGATACGCTGAAAACTCCAAAGGATATGTTTTCGTCGGTCAAGAGGACAATGGGGGTCTAATAGAATTCGAATCGAGGGATGTTGTCTTCTTGGAAAAAGAGTTTCCAAGACAGGGTGAGATAAGTCAAGACTTATCCTTGTTTGAGACTTGGGATCAAGAAGGATCGGAACGTTCGAGTGGGAGAATTCTTGGTGAAGAAGAAAATACGTTTCAAACTTCACCAATGGATGATACGAACGATACCAATCCTATTCCGAGTGGGAGTGATGTTATTCCAAGTGGGAGTGATGTCATTCCAAGTGGGAGTGATCAAACTCAAACAAGACGTAGTAATCGAACGAGGCTAACACCTCTGAGATTTGAGGATGAATTTCCTCAAACATTCATGACATTACTACAAGATGATGACGAACCTGCAAATTTCAAACAGGCCGTCACATGCCCTGCTAAAGATAAATGGATAGCGGCAATGGAAGAAGAACTTCAATCCATGTAAACAAACCAAGTTTGGGACTTGGTTAATTTACCTAAGGGACGTAGAGCCATTGGGAACAAGTGGGTTCTCAAAATCAAGCATAAGGCTGATGGCTCCATCGAGAAATATAAAGCTCGCCTTGTTGCGAAAGGTTTCACGCAACAGGAAGGAATAGACTACGAAGAGACTTTCTCTCCTATCGTGCGTTTTACCTCCATTCGCTTAATTCTGGCAATGGTGGCTTGTTTGGACCTCGAGTTACATCAGATGGATGTAAAGACTGCTTTTCTTAACGGAGAACTAGATGAGGAGATCTACATGGAACAACCAAACGGGTTTGTACAAGAAGAAAACAAACATAAGGTTTGTAAACTTCGTAAATCCATATATGGTCTTAAACAATCCTCAAGGCAGTGGTATATGCGCTTTCAAGAAGTCGTCTTGTCGTATGGTTTCTCCATGCTCGACGAAGACAACTGCGTGTATATTAAGAGGATTAAAAACAAGTATGTAATTATGTCTCTTTATGTAGATGACATACTTATAGCCAGAAATGATAAGCGTCTTATCTTGGATATCAAAACTTGGCTTTCATCCGTCTTTGAGATGAAAGACATGGGTGAAGCTGCATATATCCTTGGGGTTAAGATCTCAAGGAATCGTTCCAAGAAACTTCTTTCTCTCTCTCAAGAGACATATATAAAGAAAGTTTTAGAACGATTTAATATGCAGGATTGCAAGCCAATTGATACTCCAATAAGCAAAGGCAAGGGTCTATGTTTGGAGATGTGTCCCAAAGATCCAAAAGAAAAGAAAGCTATGGAAAAAGTTCCATACTCCAGTGCTGTCGGGAGTCTGATGTACGCCATGATGTGTACCAGACCGGACATTTGCTATGCTGTTGGTATGGTAAGCCGTTACCAATCCAACCCAGGACAAGCACACTGGAAAGCGGTGAAGAGGATATTAAGATACCTCAAAGGGACTGCGGACTATGCGTTATGCTATCAAGGCAATACCTTGAGACTCGAAGGCTATACCGATGCTGATTGGGCGGGTGATCTCGACGAGCGAAGATCTACCTCAGGCTTTGTTTACTTGCTCGGGAATGGTGCAATATCCTGGAGCAGCAAGAAGCAAACCTGCATCGCCTTATCAACCATGGAAGCCGAATTCGTAGCATTCAGCATGGCGGTGCAAGAAGCTGTTTGGCTTAGGAAATTCTTAGACAGGCTGACGAATGCCTCTGACTCGAGCACTGTTCCTATATACAGTGATAGTCAAGCTTCGATTGCCTATGTCAAAGATCCTAAATTTCATTGTAAGACCAAACACATTGACATTCGATTCAAGTTTGCAAAGGATTATGACAAACGGAAGGAAGTAGACATAGGATACATATCCACGCATGAGATGATAGCGGATCCCCTTACTAAGGCGATCCCCAGAGATGTGTTTTTCAAACACTTATCATCTATGGGAATGCGTAGGTGCTGGGCTGTATCATGTAATATTTCCCATGTCTATAGAAGATCAAAGTTTAATAAAAGAAAGAAGTTCTTTTATGTATTGCATACAAGTTTCTTACAAATGATTTTAAACATTTGTGTTTAAGTCTCAGCTATTTTATTGTGTGTATGTCGGACAGATTAAGGTTGGCTCTCTCACATGAGCAACCGCCTTATCTTATCAGATGGATAAGATAGAGATGAGACTAGTTTAAAGTCAAAATCATTAGACAAATGATTTAGAGTCATGACTTAAACAAGATAGTCGAATAAAAGATCTGCATCATACGGATGCTTACAAAAGATCTGAGATCTGTATCACAAGGATATAAAGATCTCATTGGATTTTTTAAATCCTATCTGTCTTATGCAGGATGAGAGTCCGTGAATATTTCACGAGTAGTAAGGGGACTCAAAAAGATAGGCACTGCGGTGTCTGATCTTTCATCCGTACAACATCATTAAGACATACTCTCCCTGGGAAAAGGAGTGATGTTGTAATACGTGTTCATACCACGTATGCATTTCGACCACTGAGTTAGTAGCAATAGTGTTTGCTATTATGTGAGACTCAAAGGCCATACGGGTCTTAACTCTTACCCTCAAGGACTCCAATTGGTTCCTTTAGATTTGACGAGATGATCGCTATCTTAGCGTGTTACTAATGGGCTATGGTAATTCGGCTCGGCGGGGCACGTTAGAAAAGCGAATCAAGTCAAGATCAGAAGGTTCGCAAGAAGAGGAAGATTGATTTCATATTCGCATTTAGACTTTAATGATTCAAAGCTGGCCAGCCAATTGTAATCCAGATGGGATTCAATTGTTGAATATAAAGTATAAGAAATGCGAAGAAATAATCTAGGGTAAAGCATGCGTTGAACTACTCAACTTTGCACCTTCGAGGTCGTTGTGTATCTCTAACAAGTGCACAACAACAGACTCTACGCGCATGACGGTCGCACGGTCTATTTCTCGGTATGATAGATGAAAGAACTAAGGGAAAGACGTTCTCTTACAATCCCCTCAAGTGTGAGTGGGAGATGTTGGATATGGAAGACGTTTGTACACCCTTGTGGGGGATGTACGAGGGAATACGGACCTCGAACGTCGCGCACACGAAGTCGTGTGCAAAGGAAATCTGTTCTCTTGCGGAGAGGATCTCTGTATGAGTGGGAAAGTCGCATTATATATGCATAAATGCATGCGACATATGGCTAATAAAGGGGGAATATCTTAAGCTTATGTTGTACCATGCATATGGTACAACTTAAGCTTATAATGTGCCATGCATCATGGTACACCTTAATTAAGTTGTTCCAAAGGAACAACTTACCCTAAAATAACTACCTTGGGGGCTATAAATAAGACCCAAGGGTAGCCATTTTCCTTACACCATTTGCATGAAATTCATGCATGCATCTTCTTCATAGCGAAGCTCTGTAGAAATATTTCCTCTCCCTCCATCCAAGTTCTTAATCTAAAATAGAGATTTAGATTGTGGATTAGTAGCCTTACTCCGTTCGTGAGAAGACTCGATCCGTCGTGGCGAATCCGAAGGCAAAGTTCCGAGACTACCGCTCCGCATACGCTAGCGTAAGTCTCCACTTTAATTATCGATCCTAACTCTGTTTTGGACAGGATCCAACACGTCGGAGGTGGTGAGAGGGGGTCGTTGGCGTCGGGGTTTGGTCGGAAAACACGAAGAACAGCCGGCTAGGGGATGATGCGTGAGTTGGGAAAATGAATTAGGTGGCGGCTGCGTTTGCTTGTGTTGATGTGAAGAAAACTTAGAGCCCTAGGGTTATAATAAAGGCTAGGGTCACGTGAGTATGGGTCGGCTGAGACATGGGCTTGTGGGCTTCAGTTGGGTTGGGGTTAATTAGCTATAGGAAAGGTTAATTACAATTTATTAAAAATTGTTAAAAGCCCATAGTTAAAAATTCTCACCCTCTCTTCCTGCGTGGGTTTGTGTGCCAAGGGGGTTTGAAGTGGGCCAAGTCACAAGTCAGATATAATTATTAATAATAATATTATTAAGGGGTATAACACCACAAAACCTAGGGCTTAAAAAATACAATAAGTTGGGCCAAAAGTGCACATAGGTCAAACGAAGTCCAAAAATCATAAGAAAAATACTGGGGTGACCGGGACGATGAGAGAAGGAAGACGGAGAAGACGGATCACAATTTCGATGACGAGAAACGAAATTAAAAATAAAAACGTCTCTCGTCAAAAGTGAGAATCGCGACGTCTCTCCAAACAAGGTCAATTCGTGGGAGGACGACCCGTGAAATGACGTTGCGAATCAACACCAAAATTCTAATACTCTCAGAGAGGGTCACAATGGCATATCACACTATAAGGGTCGAATACTGACAATGTCTAAAATAAATACGTGTACGAACAAGGCTACGTGCACGAAGGCGACGGTAATTCTAAGTTGGGCACACGTCGGGGTTGGCTTGGGTTGACACGTATTCCCAAGTCAGACACAAGTCACGGAGGCTATCTGTAACACCTTTAGCGTGTTGCAGTTGAATTGTTAGTAGCACACTATCTATAGGTTCAAGCAAGGTTCTAGGGTCTTACTGCGTGCACAGACGACATCTGCTATGCACACAGACCAAATCACTTTACGCACAGACCCAATTGCTGTGCACACACAAAATTCAAATTGGCCCGAAAACAGGCCGTTACAGAAGTAAGCGGGACCCAGCTCCCGAAATTGCTTCGCTCCGGGCTCGAAGCGAGGGGCAGCCTGGACAGCCGGCGCTGCACGAGCAGGCAGAACATTACGGACAGTCTGCAGAATTCCTTGCTGCACCTGCATCATTTGGTGCATCATCCTCATCATCTCCCCGGCGGTGGGCTCTCGGTCCGGCTCCTGGTCGCGATGGGGCACACCACCACCAGCACGGGTATTCCGTCTCCCAGCCATCTATTGACACAGGAAAACGAAACAAATCAGACTCTTTGCTTATGGTACGGTGTTGAATTTTGTTTATTGGACTTGCTATAATTCTTATTGTCATTCCGATTAAGTCACAGTTACCGAAAAATTGACCTGCATGGGCCACCAAAGAAACCTGTCACGCCCTGCTTCCCAAAAACATGGAGGCGAAGCGTGAGAAGGTCCGCACGGACTTGAAGCTGCAAAGCCGCAAGTCCGATAAGCGTCAAATAAAACGAAGTAGCAGGTCCCTGTAATGTGACTCAGAACAACAATAACAATAATAGGAAAAGAGAGACAATAATATAACATTATTCCAACTCATAGTCCAACAAAAAGTCCAACAACCAGAAATGCCACCAGGCAACAAAAGAGTCAAAAGCAAAAGGCCTAGCATGGCCAACAGAATCTAACAAAACGGTGCTACTCACCGACAACCACAGCTAACAAAAGAAGAGTACGGAAGATCTCTAAGATTGATCATCGGTGTCATCGTACTCCACGTCACCAACAGGTTCGGGCACGAACTCCACGAGCTCGTCACCCTCCGCAACTGTCTCTGGCTCAGCAACTAACATGCGTCACCCAAAGAGAAGGGGCACATGTCAGCAAGTTTAAAAGACTTGTGCAAGGAAACTATAAAAGTAAAGCAACCTAACAGTTCTAAAGTAAAGTATGACATGGATATAAAATGACAAATGTCATGGCATGGCAAGTAAACAAGTAAAAGACAAGTACTGGAATTGTAATCACATCGTGCACAGAGATTCCGCCCTTTGGCTAGAGTGGCTGTACGTGCCAACTCTTACACTCAAGTGACCGTTTATCCCTACCCCTCCACGTGTGTCGAGCCAGGGCATTACCCCCGAACACGGAATGCTCGCTTCTGGATCACGAGACATGAAGTGTTTTTAACACGGATGGCGTAGGGTTATGCCCGCATAACGGGTGCCTAGCCGGTAACACGGAAACATGGATTGTACAAGTAGTGTAGCGTGTGCTACGATGCAAGTTTAACTAGGATGACATGTACGATGCAATGCATGGCAGTTAACAATTCAAATGCATACAGTTAAGGAATTTAAACATGACAGATATCAATGCATAAATGATATGGCAAGGTGTCGGATCTAGCTTCGTTGTCAAGCTAGATCACAAAGTTGCGCCTAGATCGCTATCATTTCACGATCTAGTCTCTTTCACGCTAGTACAAGGAATTGGCCTAAAAACATGGCCTAAAGAAAAGTTGGCAAGTTTCACTTGCCTGGTACCGAGTTGTTGATCGACGTGAGTAACGAGAACGGTATCCTACGGTAGGTGAGTTCGCTGTTATGGCAAAATAAAAGATTAGATGGAAGTTCTAAATCGTTTTGCATTGGAATCCTATGTCTAGTAATCCATTTTTAATTTAGGGTTTCTAATTTACGGTGTGGGTTATAAAGCGATTAAGAGGTTAGAGTTACTAACTGTAGAGTAGCGAATGGAAAACACCAAAACAGATCTTGCTTTGGCGACGAAGAACAATCCAGGGAAGCTACGGCCGAAAAACGAGATCCAGGCGACCTAGATTGGTAACCAGCGCAAGATTCGGCGAGAAAGAACCTCCGAGGATGAAGGAAATGATTTGGGGAAGGTTGGGGATGATTTGAGAATGATCTTGGCTCAGGAAGAACGAATGAAGAATGATAGAATCGACAGATTAAATAGAAATAAAAACGGCGGCTGGAAGATAGATCTAGGGTTTCGGGGTCAATTAGTCGGTCAAAGAAGAGTGGTGGACCGACTAGTTTAAGAACTAGTCGGTCGGTCGTCTAACGTAGACCGACTAAATGGCAAACCGAGAATAGGGTTTTGGTACAGGTCGACTACATTAGTCGATCAAAGAATAACTGATGACCGACTAGTTTAAGAACTAGTCGGTCGGTCGACCAACATTGACCGACTAAAAGATCAACCCAAAAACTTTCGAAGAAAAACTGAACATAGAACTAGTCGGTTGAAGAGCAACTCTTAACCGACTAAAAAGAAAGATTATACAAGAATTAGTCGGTTGAAGAACAATAGCTGACCGACTAGTTTGCAACCTAGTCGGTCGGAAATCGTTCTTAGACCGACTAACGACAAACAGTAACTTTACTGTACAGTGAACTCAGAATTAGTCGGTCTGAGTACAATTCTTGACTGACTAGTTTGAGAACTAGTCGGTCGAAGGGTGAGCTTAGACCGACTAACGACAAACAGTAACTCAGCTATTATTTCTACGTTGAACTAGTCGGTCCATGAAGGATGGCCGACCGACTAGATCTCATTCTAGTCGGTTGGTTCTCCTTCGTGAATCAACTAAGATGCACCAGAAGTGCCGAAACGAAGCGCGAAGCTTCGGGAAAGATTCTATGGCTTCTAGGATTGTTCTAACTCTAAAATTACGGCGTTAAGAAGCTAAACGTAAGAATTTAATCGAGAAAAACATACAAGGAGGAAAATTCAATATCATTTATATAAAATAGCTATTACAAACACCGGTCGTTACAATAGAGCCGTTGGAGCATTAAATGCCACGATTTTTTGCTCTCTCTTTTCTCTATCCTATATATATACTTGAAGGGCTGCTTTCATAGCATTCACGGCTGATATTTATTGAAGTTTAGAGAATCAAAGAGAAGCATTAATTCTTATTTCCAAGCTCATTCATTTCTCAAGAATCTCTCTCTCACTCTTATTTCCAAAGAGAGATTCACATTAATTGTGAGCCATTCAAGCCAAGAGCTTGATCCAAGGTCACCAACAACTTCCTAGCCTCCCATTGCTGGTCAACATCTTGGAGCTAGGGTTTGGTGCCTTCATCTTCCCCAAAATCCTTCTTGCCCTAAAATCGTAAGTTTTACTCAAGGATAGGGTTTTGTGGTATGCATTTCATATTTCAATTACATTGAATATTGCAAGTTTTACTCTCGGTTGTGAGAGTGGTGTGTGATCCCGGTTTGTGGGAGTCATATTTTCATTTGTGTATGATTTGATCTTGTAAATGTTTTATACAAGTATTTCATAGTGCAAATTTGAGTTAGAAGTTTCTAACTCAAGTATCCGGAGGGGATCCGGGTGGTTAGGACGTAGGATCACCGGGAACAAGTCGGGGAGACTTGGGTGGATCCGAACCCGTTAATTCGTTTGTTTGCGATTGTATTTCTTTGTTGTCAATATTTTCATTTCCGCATTGTTGGTTGAGTTTGCAAGATAATTAGGAATTATCTTCTTAATTATTTTAAAGTACTATTCACCCCCCGCTAGTAGTTGTGCAGTAGCTATCAGGGCATTACATTTGGTATTAGAGCCAAGTTCATAGTTATGTCTACCAACGACAACAAGAATGTTTGTCCACCTTCAGACTATAGCACCTTCAGGAACCGTGAAGGAGCTTCTTCGGTGATGGAAAGACACTCCTCGACTAGGCCTACCTACTTCAACGGTACCAACTATGGGTACTGGAAATGCCGGATGGAAATGTTCCTCCGGAGCGCTTCACTGTGGAGAGCCACGTTGACGGAGTACGTCGAGCCCGAAGAAGAAGATTTCGCTAAGTGGACCACCGCGAAGGTCACCGCGGAGGTAAGCAATGCCAAGGCAATGAATGCCTTGCAATGCGTTTTGGAGCCCGAAGACTTCAATAAGATATGCACATGTACGAGTGCATATCAAATCTGAAACTCACTCCTCATCTTGCATGAAGGAACGAGTAGGGTAAGAGATTCCAAACTCGTTGTTGTAAATAAAGATTTCGAATTATTTCATATACAACAGGGTGAGAAGATGAAGGAGTACTATGCTCGCTTCGTTGACATCACCAATGAGTTGGAGGCTCTTGGAAAGACCTACACCCAAAAGGAGAAAGTCTCAAAGATCATTGACGGACTTCCTTCTTGTTGGAAAAAACATACATTCGCCATCGAGGAAGGTAACAATATGAGTAAATATACTGTTATTCAACTAATGGGTACCTTGATGTCTTATGAGGTACGCAAGGATAGCAAACTAAAGTTGCAGGACAAGATGAAGTCTTACTTGAAGCAAGACGAGCCAAAGAAAAAGGCGATTGCTTTCAAGGCCGCTCCATCTACATCTACATCTACCGATGATGAAGACTCGGAAGACGAGTTGGACTTGGAATCCATTGCCATCATGGCAAAGAAGTTCAACCGATTCTTCCGGAAAGGTAACTTCAAGAACAAATCTAAATTTAGTTCTACTAACGCCTCCACTCCTTTGTGCTTTTAATGCAATAAGCCAGGACACATGAAAGCAGATTGTCCTCAAAACAAGCAAAAGGAGAAATGGAAGGCGCCAAAGTTCGACAAGTCAAAGAAGTACAAGAAAGGGTACAAGAAAGGACTTGTCGGGACATTCACCGACTCCGAGGATGACTCCTCAAGTGGAGAGTCGGATGATGAGCAAGTGGAGCAAGCACACATGTGCTTCATGGCAAGAGAGGAACATGATCAAGGATCCTCCTCCGATGATAGCGATGATGAAGGTGATAAGGTAACTATTGTCACGCCCCGCTTCCCAAAAATATGGAGGCGAAGCGTGAGAAGGTCCGCTCAGACTTGAAGCTACAAAGCTGCAAGTCCGATAAGCGTCAATCAAATTTGAAACTACAGGTCCTTGCAACGCAAACGAAACAAAGATAATAATAATGAAATGAGACAAAAGAGATATCTCAGAATATCCATAAAATAAGTTTCAACATCACAGAAAAGCCACCAGGCTGAAATAAAAGAGAGTCTAAAGGCCCAACATGGCCAACAAGAATACAACGTACAAACAAAGGTGCCACGCACAGGCAACTAACAACAAAACCTAAAACAAAAGAAAGCTCAGCAAAGTCACCAAAAAGGTCACCGATGTCCACAAAACTCCTCCTGAGAAGACATGGACTCAGGCTCAGCGTCAGCAACAATCACGTACTCAGCAACGGTCTCTGGCTCAGGGTCTAACATGTGACACCCAAAAGAGCAAGGGGCACATGTCAGCAAGTCTACAAGAGACTTGTGCAAGGAAACTGAAAGTATGCAAAAGTAAAGCAACCTAGCAGTTCTAGCATGAATGCAATGACATGGCAGTTAAAGTATGAGTGCAACAGGTAAAGTAAAGTAACGTAAAGTAAAGTAAAGTACGAGCATGGCATTTAAACATGGCATGGATGACAAGTATTACATGAATCATTCACAAGACAAGTACAAGACAAGGAAAGTAAGCACATCGTGCACAGAGATTCCGTCTTCTGGCTAGAGGGCTGATCGGGCCACTCCTAAGCTCAGTTGACCGTTTATCCCTACCCCTCCACGTGTATCGAGCCAGGGCCTTACCCCCGAACAGTAATGCTCGCTTCTGGATCACGAGCCAGGAAGTGTTTTTAACAAGTATGGCATAGGGGTGCACCTAGCCGGACCAGGAAACCGGGCATTGGCTTTTGACCAACACATGAGGCCCGTTCCCCGGAAGTAGTATTCAAGGAGTACAAATATTGTAGCGTGTGCTACGAATGCAACAATCAACTGGGATGACATGTAAGATGCAATGCATGGCAGTTAAAAGTGCGTACAGATAAGGAAAGTAAACGTGACAGTTTAGTATGCATGAACAACAAGTTTAAAGGGTTTGATCTAGCTTCGTTGTCAAGCCAGATCAATTAGGTGACGGATCTAGTTTCGTTGTCAAACTAGATCAAGTAGGCGTCTAGCCAGCTATCATTTCACTGACTAGTCTCTTTTACGCTAAAAACAAGGAAGTGGCCTAAAAAAATGGCCCTACACAAGAGTTGGCAAGTTTCACTTGCCTGTAAGTACAACGTCTGAGCACATCGTCCAACGAGAGTCCAAGTCACAAATAACATACGTGCACAAGTCCACCGGCCTAAAGTCCATATTATTAATCTTGATTAGTGAATTTAAAACATTTAAAATACTTTAAAAAATACTGATTTTAGTCTTGATTAGCATGCATTGGGTTGGGGGTCCTAGGGGTGCAAAGCGTTAGCTCAACACGACGCGAAAGCTACACCGGCGTCGGGTAGCGACGCCGGGGGTTGGAATAAAAGATCGCGCTCCAAGTCCTGATTCCAAATTAGTTTCCTCGCTGGAAAGTTCAGAGCATCAACCAGAGCAACGGTTCCAGATTCCAAAGCTAGCACGTGCGACGACGGGCTACGACGTGTCGCAACGTCGTGCACGGCGAATCGTCGGAGAGAAAGCATCTAGGTGGGGCCCACAGTAGTCCTAGGGACCTTTGGGGGACCCACAATACCTCTGGAGAACTTGGGGGCCCACGGTGGCAAGCGGTGTGACGGGTGCGGGGTTGCGACGAATGGCCCTCGGTCGTACACAGCCAATGCGGGGGATTCCATCGGTCAGTGCGGGGGACGAGGCTTGCACAGCGCAGCGGTCTGTGTGGGCCTTGGTGCAGAGAGATCTGTCGGTCGGTGCGGGGGACAGCACCGGTCGGGCGCCTTCGATGCGGGGGTGCGGGCGCTGCAACGTTGCAGCCGTTGCAACGTTGCGGAGGGCGGGCGATGCGGGGAATCCCTTCGGTCGGGCACGGGCGAAGCGGGGCGACAGAGCGGGTCGGTGCGGAGGGTTGGTGCGGAGCGGGGATGCGGCTTGAGCTCTCGGTCAGACCGAGAGCTCCTCTCGGTCGGTGCGGAAGAACGGAGCGGAGCGGTGCGGGCCAAGCTGGGTGCGGGGGCGGCCAGCGGTCGGAGCGGGGGAACGGGCTCGGTTTCCTCGGTCAGAGCGGGAGATCTTCGTCGCAACGTTGCGACGATTCGTCGCAACGTCCAATTTGAGTTTTGGGAGCGGCTAGGGTTATTTTCTTGCGAAAATAGGTCTTCCTAGAGGTTGTTTATATAGTGTAGAGGGGTTGACTAGGTCTAGGGCTAATCCTAATGAGATTAGGAGTTTAAAATAATTTAAAATTTGAATCTCAACTTCTCCAACTCACACAAGGATTTGATGAGGTCCAAATGAGCTGGAAATTGGCTCAAAAATTCTTTAAAACATTTTAAACTCAAATAAATTTTATTTGGCCGAAATTAATTTAAAACGTAATTATTAAAAATATTATAAACCTTGTTAAAAATATAAAAGTGGTCAAATGAACTCCAAAAATTATAAAATAAATATCGGGGTGATCGTGATGACGAAAGTGAGCTAACTAAGAAGACGGATCTTAATTTCGACGTCGGACGACGAAACTAAAAATAGAAACGTCTCCCGCCAAAAGTGAAAATCGCAACGTCTCATCGAATAAGATTAAATTGTGGGAAAACGACTCGAGAAACATCGTTCCAAATTAGGCCCACTATTTAATACTCTCCGAGACGTTCACAACGGCATATCACACGAAAGTGTTCACAAGCAAACAAAGTCTAAACAAACACGTGCACGGCCAAAGCACGTGCACGAACAAGGTACAACGAAAAGTGGTCGTTACATCCTCCCACCTTAGAATAAAGTCCTTCCTCGGACTTTCTAATATAGCTAGCCCCTCTAGTAACTACCCCAATAAAGTCACTTTATACTTTAAACCAGATATAGTCATTACAGGTGCTCATATACGCACTAGGTAGTCAAACATTAACACTACCAACACGTGTATATATTTACGTACGTCATACACTTATACCCATTATAGTCAGTCAATTCCATACATGTATTTCAATCATATATATATAAGCATACATCCCTTATATAACTACTACTTACTAATTCACAAAACAATAGTTCAGGTACTCATATAAGTATAATCTCACCTTAGCAAATACAATCGTTGTTCTTCGTATAAATAACTACATATGCGCAAATAAAACATGGGTATACTACTCCCTAATATTCATCCAATACCAAACATCTCAACGCATGTAGTCACACCATACCATTTTAAATCAAGCTTTACTATATTTAATATACATTCACAACTACTATAGTTTCATAATATATAGTCATTCAAATGCATGCAAATAGTTCACCATATATTTTCATCACATACGGTCCTATAACTATATTTACAACACGCCACATATACCATAGTCATCAATACCTATAACTAAGCACATACTTACCCGTGCATGGTGCACACCCGTACATGCTAACATTTCGTTTACGCATACCAATCATACCATTATATTACTAGTACATCTACACACCTAGTTTAGCTAGCACACATACGTTCACACATGCAAGTCCTTAGTAAATAACTATACCACAAGACCAACACCTATAACTATATACTGGTATAGCGACCCACAATCATGTGCGTAACACAACCAGGCACAAACACTCCTATCACTATACATACATCAAACATCGCTATATTCAAACTTCAGACATACATATCAATATACTTAGGGTATACCCACTCGAGCTTGAGTGAGACTCAATACACATATCAGATTATTCTATATACGTAACACGGCATTCATACCTATACCAATACCACTCCAATATTTATACGTCTACCAATACAACCATATACATACCTTAAGTCAATCACACTTAATTTTTAGTCAGGTAATACTCACATAGTTCAATCACTCTATATACCATAATATTAATACAGACATCCGCATACGTACAGTTATAATACACTCCTTAATACATACGCATTCATCGTATAGTCACACACATGTAACATATATGTTCACACCATAGCCTACTACCTATAATTTGTATACTAACACATCTACGCATACATAATGAAGATGTGCAATAGTCGTGTATACCTCACGGTATGTACGCATGCAACATCCCGCAAAAGCAAGCAATACCAATCAAAATTATAATTCTACTATCATATGCATATCACCTATACACTCAGGCAACAAAACATAACTACTTACGTCTAAGCACAATACATATTTACCTACGAGCACATACTCATACGTACTAATATATGGGTCACTCAATAGGCCTACTTTCTTATCTATACGTACACCTATTATCATCACACCTAGCATACACATAGCTTTACCAATCATTTATTTCAACCATTACAAGTATCTCTAACTACATACACTCCATTAGATATTCCAACATTAACTCTTATTTACACAGGCATCCCTAGTATGGTATAGCTAACCACTCACAAATCTATAAATTCTAACACACAACAACTTCATAATATTACGAATAACTCCGAGTATATATATATATATATATATATATATATATATATATATATATATATATATATATATATATATATATATATACCACACAATAGGCAAACATCAATGTACTATGTGGGTATACTCATTCAAGCCCACGTACACAACTTAGGTAAGTGCACTACGACACCTCACAAAGGTCCAAGGGCCTACTAACAACTTAGAGTTGTCACAGACATCGACGAGCACTAAAGCCTAAGCAATAGAGGGAGGTCGAGGTCGAAAGCGCGACGAGGGAAGGATCGATAAGCACGAGTTCATATAGGACGAATACAAGGAGACAGCTTGGTTAGGTGAAATAGTGATTCACTGGTGAATTCTTAGGTAGAGGAAAAGGAGATGTAGTGATGCTTACAAAAGATGGAGAAAAGAAAATAGGGTGAATAGCACAAGCTAAAATACGCGAAATCTGAAAACTGTTGTACCTCAAAAGTTTGGAATCCTCATCTGTATAAAATATTTGAAGATCGAATAAGCGGGTTGTTCAAAATAAGTTTGAGTCGAACATTCATATTAAGAGAAAATGGTCTATTGGTTTAAAAAAAATCATTATAAAAGGAAGTAAAATCATTTACACGAATATTAAGGACGTGGTTTAGAAAATTTTATACGTCAGTAATTTGATATAATGTTGACAAAAGTTTTTGAAAGTCAAAGAATGGAATCAAGTAACAGAAGAATGTAAACTCATGTTAAATGCTCTCAAAACTTTTAGGCTATGGAAAATCAATATTGAAACTTCTTTTAGAGAAATCAGGATTTGTCAAAAATAAAACTGGTTACACTAAGCTCTTAGCGTACAAGCACAACGAGCCTGGTACGGGTATAAAAATAATTGAAATTCAATTTGGTTTAGAAATTTTTCTAAAAGCATGTATGGTGAGCGGAAAGAAAATAATAATGACTTAGTATAAGAATTATCAAGATCGAATAGCAAATCTTTAAAATCAAATCATGGAGGGTCTAAAGCAGGAAGTGGTTATGAAAATAGTAATTTTGCAAAAATTTGAAGTAGCGAAAATGGCGAGCAAAAACCAACTTGCTGAAAGCTGAAATTCCATGTGTCTCGAAAGTATATTAAAGTAAACACGATGCATTATTCGAATGGCATAAATAAGAAGGAAAATCATAAATCGAATAGGGCAAAATAAAAGTACGGTTCAGAATAAAATTAATATATAAAGGGACGACACATTTACATAAGTACGAAAAAAAAATATAGGCTGGAAAAGTACCATAAGCTAGTATTCAAAATTTCGACAAAAGTTTTAAGAGTTCAAGTCAACGAAGGAGTATGGAATATATATTAAAAAAAATTGAACAAATTTAAACTTAGGAAAAGAGGAAATCGAAAAATACTTTCAGAAGATTCAAGATTCGTAATGGAGAGGTTTGAAAATTGACGACGATCGTCAAGAGGCGACCTCGTGAATCGAGGCAAGGAAATTGGTCAGGTGATCAAAGCATACATACGCCTAGGATATGAATCAGAAAAGTCTACGGAAACTCCTACGGTCGACCAACTAAAGACTAAGAACTAAGCGCTAAGACTTTCTAAGGAGCTAGACGGTATTGAAATACGTTCAGCTTGGTCCGAAATCGATGAACCCAAACGAACGACTAAAGGAAATTCTAGAAGTCTAATATGGTCATAGGTAGACAAGGACCACTAAGGTAACTCCTACGACGATTAAATCAATTGCTGACAGGGAGTCTAACTAACAATCAGAGGCCTCTAACTAGCAAGCACAGACGTCTAACTAAGTCTTCTTATCACCTAGTGTCCTAAGAAAACATCTTGACTCAGGGCTTCTGACTCGGATGTTGCAATTTATTTAATGGACATTCCGTTATTATCGTTGTTTCGTTAATTCGCAATTGCAATGCTGACCTGCATGGGCCACCAACAAAACCTGTCACGCCCCGCTTCCCAAAAATATGGAGGCGAAGCGTGAGAAGGTCCGCTCAGACTTGAAGCTACAAAGCTGCAAGTCCGATAAGCGTCAATCAAATTTGAAACTGCAGGTCCTTGCAACGTGAACGAAACAAAGATAATAATAATGAAATGAGACAAAAGAGATATCTCACTTAAAATAAGTTTCAACATCACAGAAAAGCCACCAGGCTGAAATAAAAGAGAGTCTAATGGCCCAACATGGCCAACAAGAATACAACGTACAAACAAAGGTGCCACGCACAGGCAACTAACACCAAAACCTAAAACAAAAGAAAGCTCAGCAAAGTCACCAAAAAGGTCACCGATGTCCACAAAACTCCTCCTGAGAAGACATGGACTCAGGCTCAGCGTCAGCAACAATCACGTACTCAACAACGGTCTCTGGCTCAGGGTCTAACATGTGACACCCAAAAGAGCAAGGGGCACATGTCAGCAAGTCTACAAGAGACTTGTGCAAGGAAACTGAAAGTATGCAAAAGTAAAGCAACCTAGCAGTTCTAGCGTGAATGCAATGACATGGCAGTTAAAGTATGAGTGCAACAGGTAAAGTAAAGTAACGTAAAGTAAAGTACGAGCATGTCATTTAAACATGGCATGGATGACAAGTATTACATGAATCATTCACAAGACAAGTACAAGACAAGGAAAGTAAGCACATCGTGCACAGAGATTCCGTCTTCTGGCTAGAGGGCTGATCGGGCCACTCCTAAGCTCAGTTGACCGTTTATCCCTACCCCTCCACGTGTATCGAGCCAGGGCCTTACCCCCGAACAGTAATGCTCGCTTCTGGATCACGAGCCAGGAAGTGTTTTTAACAAGTATGGCATAGGGGTGCACCTAGCCGGACCAGGAAACCGGGCATTGGCTTTTGACCAACACATGAGGCCCGTTCCCCGGAAGTAGTATTCAAGGAGTACAAATATTGTAGCATGTGCTACGAATGCAACAATCAACTGGGATGACATGTAAGATGCAATGCATGGCAGTTAAAAGTGCGTACAGATAAGGAAAATAAACGTGACAGTTTAGTATGCATGAACAACAAGTTTAAAGGGTTTGATCTAGCTTCGTTGTCAAGCCAGATCAATTAGGTGACAGATCTAGTTTCGTTGTCAAACTAGATCAAGTAGGCGTCTAGCCAGCTATCATTTCACTGACTAGTCTCTTTTACGCTAAAAACAAGGAAGTGGCCTAAAAACATGGCCCTACACAAGAGTTGGCAAGTTTCACTTGCCTGTAAGTACAACGTCTGAGCACATCGTCCAACGAGAGTCCAAGTCACAAATAACATACGTGCACAAGTCCACCGGCCTAAAGTCCATATTATTAATCTTGATTAGTGAATTTAAAACATTTAAAATACTTTAAAAAATACTGATTTTAGTCTTGATTAGCATGCATTGGGTTGGGGGTCCTAAGGGTGCAAAGCGTTAGCTCAACACGACGCGAAAGCTACACCGGCGTCGGGTAGCGACGCCGGGGGTTGGAATAAAAGATCGCACTCCAAGTCCTGATTCCAAATTAGTTTCCTCACTGGAAAGTTCAGAGCATCAACCGGAGCAACGGTTCCAGATTCCAAAGCTAGTACGTGCTACGACGGGCTACGACGTGTCGCAACGTCGTGCACGGCGAATCGTCGGAGAGAAAGCATCTAGGTGGGGCCCACAGTAGTCCTAAGGACCTTTGGGGGACCCACAATACCTCTGGAGAACTTGGGGGGCCCACGGTGGTAAGCGGTGCGACGGGTGCGGGGTTGCGACGAATGGCCCTCGGTCGTACACAGCCATTGCGGGGGATTCCATCGGTCAGTCCGGGGGACGAGGCTTGCACAACGCAGCGGTCGGTGCGGGCCTTGGTGCAGAGAGATCTGTCGGTCGGTGCGGGGGACAGCACCGGTCGGGCAACTTCGATGCGGGGGTGCGGGCACTGCAACGTTGCAGCCGTTGCAACGTTGCGGAGGGCGGGCGATGCGGGGAATCCCTTCGGTCGGGCACGGGCGAAGCGGGGCGACAGAGCGGGTCGGTGCGGAGGGTTGGTGCGGAGCGGGGATGCGGCTTGAGCTCTCGGTCAGACCGAGAGCTCCTCTCGGTCGGTGCGGAAGAACGGAGCGGAGCGGTACGGGCCAAGCTGGGTGCGGGGGCGGCCAGCGGTCGGAGCGGGGGAACGGGCTCGGTTTCCTCGGTCAGAGCGGGAGATCTTCGTCGCAACGTTGCGACGATTCGTCGCAACGTCCAATTTGAGTTTTGGGAGCGGCTAGGGTTATTTTCTTGCGAAAATAAGTCTTCCTAGAGGTTGTTTATATAGTGTAGAGGGGTTGACTAGGTCTAGGGCTAATCCTAATGAGATTAGGAGTTTAAAATAATTTAAAATTTGAATCTCAACTTCTCCAACTCACACAAGGATTTGATGCGGTCCAAATGAGCTGGAAATTGGCTCAAAAATTCTTTAAAACATTTTAAACTCAAATAAATTTTATTTGGCCGAAATTAATTTAAAACGTAATTATTAAAATTATTATAAACCTTGTTAAAGATATAAAAGTGGTCAAATGAACTCCAAAAATTATAAAATAAATATCGGGGTGATCGTGATGACGAAAGTGAGCTAACTAAGAAGAGGGATCTCAATTTTGACGTCGGACGACGAAACTAAAAATAGAAACGTCTCCCGCCAAAAGTGAAAATCGCAACGTCTCATCGAATAAGATTAAATTGTGGGAAAACGACTCGAGACACGTCGTTCCAAATTAGGCCCACTATTTAATGCTCTCCGAGACGTTCACAACGGCATATCACACGAAAGTGTTCACAAGCAAACAAAGTCTAAAACAAACACGTGCACGGCCAAAAGCACGTGCACGAACAACGTACAACGAAAAGTGGTCGTTACAGCTATGGATGACCTTAGATTAGCTAACGAGCAAATTTGGTCTAAATATTCTAAATTAGTAAATAGATATACTAAGACCAAAGATGAGTTAGTTAGTCTCCAAACCTCACCTAAGCCTATCGTCATCAACAACGACACCGTTGTTGAAGACTTGAGAAATGAGATTGTAAATCTCAAATCTTAACTTGAGCATGTTCATATTGAGAAATCGGATGAACATGAGATGGCAGATTTGATTTCTCGAAACTCAACTTTGAGTATTGAGAATGAGAATCTCAAGTCTCGTGTTTGTGTACTTACCACTCAAGTGTCCACTTTGGATGCTTCTATACTTTCTCTCACTGAGAAGTATGAGTCCACATTAGGCCTGATTAATAAATTCAATAAAGGTAAGGACCATTTGGATAATATCCTAAATGACTTACTTCCGGTCAATCATCGCATTGGCTTGGGGTATAAGATGGAAAATTCATCCAAATCGTCTACCACCTTTGTTAGGCCAACTTTCGATGCCTCAACGAGTAGGGGAAAACACCTCATTGGTAGTTCATCTACCAATGGTGCTTCCACTTCGTACACACCCTCATTTGGAAAGAAACCCACTTTGGGTGGACCTCCAAAGAAGGGTCATGCATATATGTACACCAATACCATGCCACGTAGGAACACACATCCTACTCCACATTTCACACATATGATGATTTTTATGCACCACATCCACGGGCGCGTGCACACCAAGTGAGACACCCTCACACACGTGTTCCTCCACATGCATATGTTCACCCACACCATCATATGAACAATTATCATCATGTGCCATATGCCTATCCACGACATGCATCACGTAGAAATCAACAACGCATGCATGCTCCCAATAGGAATAAGGCTCCCAAAATCTTCACTATTTGGAGCCCGAAGGACACAAGAATGCATGAAAAACAAGCTTACATGAATTCGTATTTTATGAATGTCGTGCATAATGATGATTATGTGGGGAAGTCTAAGTCCAATTGGACTTGGCTTCCAAAGGTCTAATCTTTTAGGACCCAATGACCTTGGGTACCATGGAATGATATTTCTATCTTTAGGTACTCAAGAAAAAGAAACGGAGCAACAAATCCAAATTTAGCTCCAAGAATAATTGGATACTCGATAGCGGGTGTTCAAAACACATGACGGGTGATGCTCAATTGCTCCCTGGAGTGGTGCCCATTGCAAATGGGAACTGGGTAGTCTTTGGATGCAACGAGAGCGGAACCATCATAGGTGTTGGAAAAGTTGGTAATCCTTCTAAACCACTAATAAGTGATGTTTACCTTGTTAAAGGATTAAACCACAATCTTATTTCAATAAGCCAACTTTGTGACAAAGGTTACAACGTTAGCTTTGCGAAAAGAATGTGTCATATTTTAAGAAAAGATAATAATGATTTATTATTTTCTGGCACACGCCATAAGGATATTTATATATTAGATCTCCCAAAATCACATGAACAATGTCTCATTGCTAACACAAGTGAACAACACTTATGGCATCGAGGTTTCGGTCATGTGAACTTTGGAACACTTTTTAAGCCTTCCAAGTTAAATTCTATTAGAGGCTTTCCTAAGCTTGTCTTTCAAAAGAAAAGCTTTTGTGACTCGTGTCAACGAGGCAAGCTTCCTAAATCTTCTTTTAAACCTAAGAAAAGCATTTCATCTAAGCGGCCTCTAGAGCTATTACATCTAGATCTTTTTGGGCCAACTAGAGTTGCTTCATTAGGAAATGCACGATATGGACTTGTCATCGTTGATGACTTTTCTAGATTTACTTGGGTATTTTCCTTAAGTAATAAAAATGATGCTTTTGAAAACTTCACAATATTTGTTAAGAAAGTAGAAAATCTCATTGTAACCACCATTGTCACTATTCGTAGTGATCATGGAGGGGAATTTGAGAATGAGTCTTTCTCAAATTTTTGTGATGAAGTTGGTATTACTCACACCTTTTCCTTTCCTCACGCACCCCCTCAAAATGGTGTTGTTGAGAGGAAGAATAGGACGCTAGTGGAATGTGCTCGCACTATGCTTGATGATAGCCAACTTGGCCATCAATTTTGGGCGGAAGCGGTACATACCGCTTGCTATGTGTTTAATAGAATACTTTTGAGGCCCGGCACCAAACAAACTTGTTATGAATTGTTGTTTGGTAGATTGCCTCAAGTTAAACATTTTCGAGTTTTCGGCGCAAAATGTTTTATTAAAAACACGTATGGTAGTTTGGACAAATTTGATCCAAGATCCGATGAGGGGATATTTGTTGGATATTCCTCCCGTAGCAAAGCCTACCGGATATACAACAATCGAACCTCTACGATCGAGGAATCACTTCATGTTTCATTTGATGAAGGTTTTGTCCCGGCTAGAATTACTAATGATGATGACTCCATGGATGTCTTATGTGATTCTATTGGTAATTCTAATTCTATTGATTCTAATGATACTAACCCTACTAATGAGTCTTTTGAGAATGTTCCTAGTGATCAGGGAGTTCCCAAACGGCTTCATACAGTTCGTGACCATCCCCATGAGCAAGTCATTGGCAACATCCTTGATAGTGTCAAGACGAGATCTCAAGTCAACTACTTCCCTCATTGTGCCTTTGCCTCATCAATAGAGCCAAAGAATATTAACGAAGCATGCGAAGATAGTGCTTGGATCCTAGCCATGGTGGAGGAACTCATTCAATTTGAGAGGAATGAGGTTTGGGAGCTTGTTCTATTGCCTTCGAAGAACCACACCGTTATAGGAACGAAGTGGATTTTCAAGAACAAGACCGACGAGAACCAAATCGTCGTCCAAAACAAAGCTCGGTTAGTAGCTCAAGGCTACCGGCAAGAGGAAGGTATAGATTTCGAAGAATCCTTTGCTTCGGTAGCTAGATTAGAATCTATTAGATTATTGTTATCTTTTGCATGCCATAAAGATTTTAAACTCTTTCAAATGGATGTAAAAAGTGCGTTTTTAAACGGAGATGTTGTTGAGAAAGTTTATGTTTCTCAACCTCCGGGTTTTATAAATGAGAAATTTCCAAATCACGTTTTCAAACTTAAGAAAGCACTTTACGGTTTGAGACAAGCTCCTCGAGCTTGGTATGACCGTATAAAGAACTTTCTTTTGGATTTGGGTTTTAAAATCGGTGAAGTTGATTCTACATTATTTGTTAAGTATTCGAATAATGATATTATTTTAGTTCAAATTTATGTTGATGATATCATTTTCGGTGCTACTAACTTCACTCTTTGCGAAGAGTTTTCTAATGTTCTGAAGGATCAATTTGAGATGAGCCACATGGGTGAGCTGAAATATTTCTTAGGTCTCCAAATTCGCCAAATGAATGATGCAATCTTCATCCACCAAACCAAGTACACGGTGGAGTTGCTAAAGCGATTTGGAATGGAGAATGCCTCGGGCAAGAAGACTCCAATGAGCACTACTACACATCTTGATAAAGATACGGGCGGCAAAGATGTAGACATTCGTCTATATCGAGGTATGATAGGTAGTTTATTATATCTTACTGCTAGTATGCCCGATATTATGTTTTCCGTATGTGTATGTGCTCGTTATCAGTCTCTACCTAAGGAATCTCACTTAGTAGCGGTAAAACGTATTTTCCGTTATTTAAGTTACACAATCGACTTTGGATTACTTTATCCAAAGTCTAGCACGTATGAGTTAATCTCATATAGTGACGCAGATTATTCGGGATGCAAATCCGACATGAAAAGTACTAGTGGCACTTGCCATTTTATAGGAAATTCTCTTGTCTCTTGGTTTTTCAAGAAGCAGAATTCCGTATCACTTTCAACCACCGAGGTGGAATATATTGCTGCCGGTGCTGCGTGTGCTCAGGTTCTTTGGATGAGACACACTCTTAAAGACTTTGGTATAAACTGTGATACTTGCCCTATCATGGTGGACAACCCAAGTGCAATTTGTCTATCTAAGAATCCGATACACCATTCCCGTTCTAAACACATAGATGTCCGTCACCATTTCTTAGATGATCATGTTGCTAAAAAGGATATCATTTTAGTGTACGTTGAAACCCAGAAGCAAATCGCCGATATTTTCACGAAACCACTCAAGGAAGACTCCTTTGTGTGGTTACGTCGAGAATTGGGGATTATGGGTGAATCCGAGATTTAGGATTCATATTTTCAATAATCGTGCATGATATTAAAATTTCTTTATATATGCTCATGCTAGATTAATTGAGATTTTCTGGATTTTTGGTTGAATTTTCGGAATTTATGCTCGAATTATTCATGAACGTCGTATTTAAGATTTTCAATGTTTTATGGGGTAGTATAATGTTATATGAGAGTATTTGGTTGTTTCGTCCAAGTGCGCGTAGGAGAGAACTCAAAATTTCAAAATTTCAAATTTTTGGACTCCCTTAGTCGGTTCATGTTCATTGACCGACCGACTAGATTGAGTTCTAGTCGGCCAGTGAATGAACTCAGACCGACTAACTCAAGCCCTAATTTTGGCTTCAGTTATTGTTTGCACTTAGTCGGTTCATGTTCATTGGCCGACCGACTAGATTGCAATCTAGTCGGTCAGCGCTTGAACTGTGACCGACTAACCGCGTCGGGGGCTGTTGCGTCTTTTGGTCTTCTAATCGACTTATACCCCTTCGCACCGATTAGATATCATTCTAATCGGTGCATCCCTCCTCTCTCAGCCAAAAACCCCCTCGACTCCCTCACTCTCCTCCGCTGTCTCCGCCGGTTTCTGGCCATCTCCGTCGTTTGTCGTCGATCCCTAGCCGTTCTTCTCTCTCCTCCACCTAGGTATCACACACTCTCTCATTTTTAGGGTTAGAATTTGTCGATTTCTGTCGTTTGAGTTAGGGTTTGTTCTTAGGGTTTCGACCTAGGTTCTATTCGATTACTAGTTTGATTGCGCGTGTCTCGTCTCGATTATGGCGAAGACACGCATCCCCATCGAACCCTCGCGTCCGTCACCCATGACCGTAGAGTCGCCTCCTACGGACCCCCCTCAAACCAAACGTACTCCTCCCAAACGCCGAGCCAAATCGACCCATCCATCGTCTTCTTCACCTCCTCTTAAGAAGAAGAGGACGGCGACCGCTAAACCTAGAGCCCGATCTACTCAATCTAAGCCCAGCTCTTTCCGTGCTCCCACTCCTCCCGATGACTCCGACACTGAGTATATTCCGGAGACCGAGCATACCGCTAAGGTTCCTACTCCTCCTCCTCGGTCTAGCACTCGTCCATCTAAGGGGAAGGCTCCCATGCCAGTGCGCGGTGTCGATATATCGTTATGTCGCGAAGACCTGATGTGTCTCGTGGCATACAATCGTATCGAACTCTGTCCATTGCTATTGGAGCACTTCGTTCAGTTCTCCGATTTTTCACATCTTGCCGATCTCCTTTTCGATAGCGGTCTCATAGACTATATTCGCCATGACCCTAAGGTGAATCCTCCCCCGTACCCCCGTCTTGTCAAGCTTTCTATGCGAATCGTGTCAGGGGTCAATATGACGACACCCATTCCATTGAGACGACTGTCTTGGGGACACCGATTGTCCTCACGGCAGAAATCTTAGGGGATTTGATAGGTGTCTCATCTTCTGGCCTTCTTCCAGCTGATATCTCTGTGGATGATATTTCTGATCTTGACCAGGTCGTGCTTGCCGATATGTTTCATGTGATCCCTCCCGCCATGATTAGCGTCCCTTCTAAGTCATTTAAGCCGAATGCCTGGGTTCTTAATCTGATCTTGAAGTCGTGCCTCCTTCCGAAGTACGTCTCATCTAGCGTACCCTCCCAGCCATTCCTTAAGCTGATCTACGCTCTTTTCATGGGGAGCGAGATCAATTGGGCATAAATTATTCTTGACAAGATGGACTCTTTCGAATGTATTCAAAAGTCCACAAAGTCAGCCCACATTCCATATCCGTGCCTATTGACTCTCGTTTTCCGTCACTACGGCGTCCCTCTCCCTCCAGATGACCAGCATCCTCTTGGTCCTCCTCTGAATGCGACAGCCGTCAAGAAGTCTCTTGCGGCGCTTTGTCACGTTCAGAGGACGACTCCTTCAGCTTCAGCTTCAGCTCCTCCTCCTGCTCCTACACTCGCTGAGTTTGCCGTTTCTCTGAGACGTGTTGAGTGTCGTGTTTCTCGTTCTGAGGAGATGCTAGCTCGCATCTGCTCTTGCTTTGGTATTGAGGTTCCTCCGTCAGTTTCTGACGAGGAAGAGATGGATGAGGCTGATCTCCAGGAGCTTGCTGGATCTGCTGCTCGTGCCCCTGAGGGTACGTCTGCTCATGCTGCTGCTACTTCTGCTGGTGATCCCGAGAGCACACCTGCTGCCACCATTCCTCCGGTGGATACTTCGTCTATTGCTGCTCCCGAGACCACTCCCGTAGCCACTCTCCCATCAGTTGACACTCCTGCTGTCCCTGAGACCACCACACCTTCTGCAGAGCCTGCTCCTGCTGCAGATCCTCCCACCGCCTCCTGAGCTTGCGTTGGAGGACTCTCCCATGTGCACATTGGATGACATCTTTGTTGTGAGAGAGTGGGGTATGATAGTTGGGTGGTGATGCATTTTGATGCATTTTGATGTATTTCTGATGGATTTTTGTATGTTTTGTGATACTTCGATATTTTTTGTGATAGATGTTGTATGATGTGCTTCGATCTGAGGATCGTTTTTGTTATTGTTGGTAGATGTATACTTTTGATGTATCCATGTTCTTATATATATATATATATATACATCGTGTTGCCATTTACCTCTTTTGTTCACATTATATTATTATCTCTGATATTGACTTCGTCGCTCGACGATTACATTTGATTTAATAGAAATTATTTCTATGAAAACATAGAATTGTTTTCCATGCACTTGATTCATCAAGAATGTTGATATTGGAGAGTATGTTCCATAACTCAATACGTGAAATTGATTTGAGTTTTAATGATTTTAATTTTCGATTATCGACTATGGTCTTGTTGGCACGCTTTGATTTACTTCGTATTTCACTTTGGTGTCATTTGAACCGTGGTCGTATTCTTCGACTCCCGTGCATTTATTTTAGCCATTGTTGTTGTCGTTGATCTCCTCCCGCTCTTTTTGCTAATGCCAAAGGGGGAGAGAATTAATAATGGTGTTGTGCTACATGATAATTCAAAGAAATTTATCGTGAATCTAATTTGATATGTTAGATTCAGGGGGAGTTAAGATATAAAAATGGATTTCAAATCCGATATTTCAATAATTGATTCACATTTTATACTTTACTCGTCTGCTTGATGCTTATGATTATTATTTAATATGAAACTAACGTGTCATCAATGCAGGGGGAGTAAGTAAATTTCATTTGAATCATTATTTTTGATTATTATTTATGTTGGTTTGTCATCACCAAAAAGGAGGGGAATGTTGAGTATTGATTCCCCGGATTTGGTTTTGATGATGAACAAACATAAATATCGTGAACTTACTCTTTGTGAGCGCAGTTATGGAGATCGTCGCCAAATTCTATGAACATCAAAAGCGACGTCTCAAGACTTCTCAAAGCGCGTGATCGTGTGCTTGAATCTTCATTGAAGCTCAAGGACCATTATTGAAGTCAAGAAGATTCGATTGAAGCTTTTGAAGACGGTTCGTCAAGTTTTATTTATAGTCTTCTAGCTTCGTTTCGTAGATTGTTAAGCCTTGAGTAGGTCTTATGTTTTTATCTTCATAACGCTCATATCTTAGAGCTAGGATCTTATTAGAAGCACATAGAATCTTTCCTGAAGCTTAACGCTTCTTGTCGCGGCTTCTTGTGCATGTTAGTTGGTTCAAGAAGAAGAACCAACCGACTAGATGGCAATCTAGTCGGTCGGCAATGCTTCTTGAACCGACTAGAATGCCTTCTCAATTTCAGCTCAGGTTCTGTTTACAGTTAGTCGGTCTAAGAAGGTTCACCGATCGACTAGTTGTCAAACTAGTCGGTTAAGAATCCTTCTTAGACCGACTAGTCGAGCTTTCATTTTCCAGCCTAACTTACTGTTTACAGTTAGTCGGTCAAAGCACAACGACCGACCGACTAGTTGTGAAACTAGTTGGTTGGAAGTTGCTCTTAAACCGACTAGCTGTCTTTGGATTCAGCCACTTTGATTTCATCTCTTAGTCGATCAAAGAACACTCATCGACCGACTAGTTGTGAAACTAGTCGGTTGGTAAGTCTTCTTAGACCGACTAGTTCTTTAAGTCTGAACTTTCTCTTTTGGCTATTCTCCAGTTAGTCGGTTCATGTTGAATCACCGACCGACTAGTTGAGAAACTAGTCGGTCAGTGATCCTTCTTTGATCGACTAGACTGCTTCAGAATAGAGCCGTTGGAGCATTAAATGCCACGATTTTTTGCCCTCTCTTTTCTCTATCCTATATATACTTGAAGGGCTGCTTTCATAGCATTCACGGCTGATATTTATTGAAGTTTAGAGAATCAAAGAGAAGCATTAATTCTCATTTCCAAGCTCATTCATTTCTCAAGAATCTCTCTCTCACTCTTATTTCCAAAGAGAGATTCACATTGATTGTGAGCCATTCAAGCCAAGAGCTTGATCCAAGGTCACCTACAACTTCCTAGCCTCCCATTGCTGGTCAACATCTTGGAGCTAGGGTTTGGTGCCTTCATCTTCCCCGAAATTCTTTTTGCCCTAAAATCATAAGTTTTACTCAAGGCATAGGGTTTTGTGGTAAGCATTTCATATTTCAATTACATTGAATATTGCAAGTTTTACTCTCGGTTGTGAGAGTTGTGTGTGATCCCGGTTTGTGGGAGTCACATTTTCATTTGTGTATGATTTGATCTTGTAGAGGTTTTCTACAAGTATTTCATAGTGCAAATTTGAGTTAGAAGTTTCTAACTCAAGTATCCGGAGGGGATCCGGGTGGTTGGGACGTAGGATCACCAGGAACAAGTCGGGGAGACTTGGGTGGATCCGAACCCGTTAATTCGTTTGTTTGCGATTGTATTTCTTTGTTGTCAATATTTTCATTTCCGCATTGTTGGTTGAGTTTGCAAGATAATTAGGAATTATCTTCTTAATTATTTTAAAGTACTATTCACCCCCCTCTAGTACTTGTGCAGTAGCTAGCAGGGCATTACACACACACACACACACACACACACACACACACACATATATATATATATATATATGTATATATACTAGTCATAACCCATGCCCGCGGGCATGGTTCATTTAAGATTCCCCCAGCGAAATTTTTGTTCGCCAAAAAATTATTTCTACAACCAAAATTGTGCGGAACAACAAATTAGCATTACAATATTTAGCGGCAAGGGCGCCTTCAGTGCGGAACAACAAATTCGACGCTGACGTCTTTGACACAGAACAACAAATTAGCGTAAACAAATCGGCACGGAACAACAAATTTGGCACAGGCGCCTTCGGCGTGGAACAACAAATTAGCGTAAAAAATTTGCGCGGGCGCCTTCGGCACGGGAAATTATACTCATCTTGTTGCCCAATGTGTCGAAGAGACGGTGGGCCCCGCGTTGAGGGAGAGATCATTCGATCTGCAGCATTAAGTGCAAGTCAAAGTTTTTTTTCCAAATGCATTAATTGCATGCACTATGCTATTCCCCATAAACTTTCATTCCCCATTAAGTTTCATTTTCCTAGAAACTTTCATTTCCAAAGAAATATTTTTCTCTCCAAAACTTTCCACAAAATCTCATCTCGACCATTCATTACTTAAGATTAAATCCAAGTCGTCTTTCTATCAAACTATTTGTCCTAGTCAGCCCTAGAATTCAAAAACAGTTGTGTTTTAATATATAGATATACTATTATATAAGAGGTTATATGATATAAAAATTACAGAAAATTATATAAGCATCAGAAAAATACATAAAGAGCACTAGAAGATCCAGCTTGTCGCCACGAACGCGTGTGCAACAATTTCGTTGGAATCAGGCAAGTATTTCTTCCATAATGGATTTTTGAAGTTTAATGCTATTTATGTCATTTTCGCTAAATAAATTATTTCCATCGATTTTCACGTAAACTTAAATGCACAAAAATTATATATGATTCTTCTCGTTAAGAAATTAATTTGATATTTTGTGCATAAAGTTCTGACTTATAGTTTTCTCTAAATAAATTATGGAGCAACTTTATTAATTCATTTTTAAATTCAAAAATTAGTTTATGTCCTTTTAAAATTGATAAAAATGCTTATAATTGTTTAAAAATCATGAAAAATTTCTGTTGGGCGTAGAAAATTATTTCTTGCCTAGTTATACTTATGTGCTTCATTTTAAATGTTTATAAATTCGTTTTAAATTATAACGATCTGATTCAATAATCGTAAGATGGTTATTTATGAGATTGGCGACTTGTTACTCGCCATGAAATTTATATTGAACTGGTACATAAACTCACAAGACACTGTGGAACAGATAGATGCATCTATTATGATGCAACCGTACAAAAATGATTGAATGACTGATGAAACTATATTGTTATGCATGGATTATCGATCGATAGAACACGTATTATTAACCTAGCACTTGACTTGACCTGTGAGTAGTGGGGTAGTGTTGATACATGGAAACGGCCCACGAAGCGGGGAGATAAATATGAGGCCCATTGAAGTGGGTAAACCACGGCCTAATAACCCAAGAACCCGCCAGCAAGGATGAGTTATTACTTAGTCAAAGAGACAGCTCATCTGCCCATTGGGGTTCCGCTGATTCTGTGGGATTGGTTAATTAGTCTGAGTAAATATGCAGCTGTTATTAGCAATCACGGAGAATATCCCGCCACATTAAATGAAGAGCCATTATGCATACCAAAGAAGAACGACAACTATAAATAAGCGAAAGAACAACAAAAAAAGGTTTCAGATTCCAGAGGTACGAAACCCTAGGTGCTCTGATAACTTTTCTCTTTCCACTCATATATTTCTTCATCCAAACGCTTGTGGGAATGACCCAGGATGAATCACCTTGGATCGATCTCGACAGATGACGTGTCCATATTATTTCTTCATCCAAACGCTTGTGGCGAATGACTTAGGACGAATCACCTTGGATCGATCTCGACAGCTGATGTGTCCATATTTTCTATGCCTTTATCACATCATTTCATATCATTTTCGCCGTCCAAAGTTTACATATATATATATATTATCGTATGTTTAACGATATATTTGAGTTTCTATAGAATTGTGGATTTTCAGGAACTTTGGAGCGAATTGGATCAATTATAGGACATGGACACATATGTGCCACCCGGAGCATCATTGGCGAGGTTCGGTAGGTGTTCGGTGAGGTGAAGAAGAAGATTGGAGGAGAGGAGGAGAAGCGAATGAGAGAAGAAGCCTAAAAGAGCAACATGGTCTATTTCCCAGGATGCTCGGTCTAGTGCAGCATCACTCGACCGAGCTGACATCCATATCAAGATGAGGGCTTTAGAACGGATATGCACCACTCGATCGAGTGGTGCAGCTACTCGGTCGGACCTGTAATGCCCTGCTAAGCTACTGCACAAGTACTAGAGGGGGGGGGGGGGTGAATAGTACTTTAAAATAATTAAGAGGCTAATTCCTAATTACCTTGCAAACTCTACCAATTAATACAGAAATGCGGAATAGTAAATAATAGACAACAAATAAGACAATCACAAACAAACGATATTACTGGGTTCGGATCCACCCAAGTCTCCCCGACTTGTTCCCGGTGATCCTACATCCCAAACACCCGGATCACTTCCAGATACTTGAGTTAGAAACCCTAACTCAAGATTTCCACTATGAAATACTTGTGAAAAACCTTCACAAGTCAAATCATACACAAATGAAAATTGTGACTCCCACAACCCGGGATCACAAACACACTCTCACAACCGAGAGTGAATCACTTACAATAACAAAGTAAATTGAAATGAAAGTTCTTACCACAAAATACCTATGCCTTGAGTAAACTTACGATTTAGGGCAAAGATGATTTTGGGGAAGATGAAGAGGCACCAAACCCTAGCTCCAAGAAGATGACCAGCAATGGAGAGCTATGAGGTTGATGGTGACCTAGGATCAAGCACTTGGCTTGGAAGGCTCACAATCAATGAATCTCTCTTTTGAAATAAGAGTGAGAAGAGATTCAAGATTGGAATGAAAGTGCTTTGAATGGGATTGAATGATTTCTCTTTGATCTCTAAACTTGTCTTAATATCAGCCTTGAGTGCAATGAATGCAGCTCATCAAGTATATATAGGTTAGAGGAAAGAGAGAGAGAAAAACGTTTCAATTAAAGCTCCAACGGCTCTATTCTGAACCAAACTAGTCGGTCAAAGAACAACCACCAACCGACTAGTTCATCAACTAGTTGGTCGGTCAATCAATATGAACCGACTAACTGGTGAACAGGGAATAGGTCGAAGTTCAGACTTAAGGAACTAGTCGGTCAAAGAAGACTTGTCGACCGACTAGTTTCACAACTAGTCGGTCGGTGAGTTAACTTAGACCGACTAAGAGATAAAACACAAAGTCTGAGAACAAATAGAATTAGTCGGTCCAAGAACAAAAGTTGACCGACTAGTTCATCAACTAGTCGGTCGCCAAATGTACATGGACCGACTAACGACAAACAGTAACTAGGCATGTAAAGTAGAAGCTCAACTAGTCGGTCAAAGAAGCATCACTGACCGACTAGTTCACAAACTAGTCGGTCGGTGAGTCAACGTAGACCGACTAACTGTAAACACTAAAGAGCTATGATTTGAGAAGGCAAACTAGTCGGTCCAAGAAGGATTGCCGATCGACTAGATCACCATCTAGTCGGTTGGTTCTTCTTCTTGAACCAACTAACATGCACAAGAAGTCGCGAATCGAAGCGCGATGCTTCGGGAAAGTTAGTATGGACTTCTACTAAGATCCTATGTCTAAGATAGGAGCGTTATGAAGATTAAAACGTAAGACCTACTCAAGGCTTAACATTCTATGGAACGAAGCTAAAAGACTATAAATAAAACTTGACGAACCGTCTTCGAAAGCTTCGATCCGAATCTTCATGACTTCTAAAATGGTCCAAAAACTTCAACGAAGCTTTAGGCATACGATCACGAGCTTTGAGAAGTCTCGAGACGTCGCTTTGGATGTTCATATGAATTTGGCGACGATCTCCATAACTGCGCTCACAAATTGTTAGTTCACAATATATTTATGTTTGTTCATCATCCAAAACCAAATCCTGGGAGTCCAATATCCAACATTCTCCCCCTTTTTGGTGATGACAAACCAACATAAATAATAATAAAAAATAATGATTCAAATGTAATTTACTTACTCCCCCTGCATTGATGACACGTTAATTCCAAAATGAATAATAATAATTCGCTTCAAGCAGACGAGTAAAGTTTAAAATGAGAATCAAATATTGAAATTTAGGAATTGAAATTTCATTTATATATCTTAACTCCCCTTGAATCTAACATATCAAATTAGATTCTGGGAATAATGCTTAAAATTATCATTTAGCCATGTCATTATTATATCTCTCCCCCTTTGGCATTAGTAAAAAGAGCGGGAGGAGAACAACGATAACAACAGTGGCTTCAAATGTAAGCACGGGAGTCGTAGAATACGACCACGGTCTAAATGACACCAAGGAAAAATACGAATGAAATTAGAGCGTGTCAATGAGACCAAAGTCGAAAATCGATAAATAACATCATCAAAACTCAAATTAATTTTACGAATTGAGTTATGGAATATACTCTCCAATATCAACATTCTTGGTTAATTTAGTGCATGGAAAACAATTCTATGTTTTCATAAAATGAATTCTATTTAACCAAGTATTATCGTCGAGCGACGAAATCAAAACATCAGAGACATATAAAATATAAAATGTGCACAGCATAATGAAATGTCAACATCGATGTATATATATGAATGAAGCATGAGTACAACAAAATGATACATCGCCGACATACATAACATCGATCCAAAGATCGGGGCACAAAATACAACATCATATCACACATATATCACAGTGTCACAAAACATACCGACATCCATCCAAAATACATCAAAATACATGAAGATACATCAAAAGACATCAAAATGATCCAGAACCCCACTCTATCCTACCCAAACTCTCTCACACTAGATGTCACGCCCCGCTTCCCAAAAACATGGAGGCGAAGCGTGAGAAGGTCCGCTCAGACTTGAAGCTACAAAGCTGCAAGTCTGATAAGCGTCGATCAAATTTAAACTGCAGGTCCTTGCAACGCGAAACGAAACAAAGATAATAATAACGAAAAGAGACAAAAGAAACATCTCAGAATATCCATAATAATAAGTCTCAACATCGCAGAAAAGCCACCAGGCTAAAATAAAAGAGTCTAAAAGAGGCCCAGCATGGCCAACAAAGCACAAAGTACGAAAACAAGGAAATGGTGCAAGCACCGACAACTAACAGCAACCTAAAGCAAAAGCAAGTAAAATCAGTCTCTAAGACTGGTCTCCGGTGTCCTCGAACTCCTCGACGAACGTAGGCTCGGGCTCAACGTCAGCAAACACCTCGTCCTCAGCAACTGTCTCTGGTTCAGGGTCTAACATGTGACACCCAAAAGAGCAAGGGGCACATGTCAGCAAGTCTGGAAGACTTGTGCAAGGAAACTGAAAGTAGGTAAAAGTAAAGCAACCTAGCAGTTCTAGCATGATGCAATGACATGGCAGTTAAGGTAATGAGTGCAACAGGTAAGGTAAAGTAAAGTAAAGTACGAGCATGGCATGGCATTCACAAGACAAGTACAAGACAAGGAAAGTAAGCACCTCATGCACAGAGATTCCGTCTTTTGGCTAGAGTGGCTGCGCGGGCCAACTCCTAAGCTCAAGCGACCGTTTATCCCTACCCCTCCACGTGTATCGAGCCAGGGCCTTACCCCCGAACTTGGAATGCTCGCTTCTGGATCACGAGCCAGGAAGTGTTTTTAACAAGTATGGCATAGGGGTGCACCTAGCCGGACAAGGAAGTACAAGTAGTGTAGCGTGTGCTATGAATGCGACATTCAATGCATGGATGACATGACATGGCAAAGTAGTAAAGCGTAAAGGTAAAGAAAGTTAACGTGACAGTTTAGTATGCATGAACAACAAGTTTAATGGTTGGATCTAGCTTCGTTGTCAAGCTAGATCAATTAGGTGACGGATCTAGTTTCGTTGTCAAACTAGACCAAGTAGGCGTCTAGTCAGCTATCATTTCACTGACTAGTCTCTTTTACGCTAGAAACAAGGAAGTGGCCTAAAAACATGGCCCTAAACAAGATTTGGCAAGTTTCACTTGCCTGCAACTATCACGTCAAGAAAACACCGTCCAACGAGTCCAAAGTCACGATTCCTACGTGCACAAGTCCACCGGCCTACATCCGTTTTATTAATCTTGATTAATGATTGCTAAAACATTAAAATACTTTAAAATACTGATTTTTAGTCTTGGTTAACGTGCAATTTGGTTGGGGGTCCTAGGGTGCAAAGCGTTACCTTAACACGACGCGAAAGCTACACCGGCGTCGGGTAGCGACACCGGGGGTTGGAATAAAAGATCGCGCTCCAAGTCCAGATTCCAATTAGATTCCTCGCTGGAAATTTCAGAGCAATCAACCCGGGCGACGATTCCAGATTCCAAAGCTCGCACGTGCGACGACGGGCTACGACGTGCGACGACGTCGTACGCGGCAAGTCGTCGAAGAGAACGCACCTAGGTGGGGCCCACAGTAGTCCTAGGGACCTTTGGAGGACCCACGATACCTCTGGAGAACTTGGGGGCCCACGGAGGCAAGTGGTGCGACGGATGCGGGGTTGCGACGAGTGGCTCTCGGTCGTACACGGCCAATGCGGGAGATTTGGTCGGTCAGACACGCTGGGACGGCGCTGTGCAGCGTTGGGGGTGTGCAGCAGCGCGGGTGCGGGCGCTTCCTTCGGTCAGATCGATGGGAGCGGTCGGTCGTGCGCTTGGAGAGCGGGGCTGCGACGTTGCAACGTCGCAGCGTTGCAAGAGTCGGTCACTGCGGGCGGGGCGATCGGTCAGATGCGGAGCGATGCGGGGCGACAAGCGGGCGACGGTGCCGAGCGGGGCGACAAGCGGGTGGGGGCCTATCCCTCGGTCAGACCGAGGGAACGGAGCGGGCGCTGTGAAGCGATGCGGGCGGCGATGGGTGCGAGGGCGGCTATCGGTCGGAGCGGGCGGATTTGCTTGGTTTTCTCGGTCAGGTCGGGGGCTGAACGTCGCAACGTTGCGACGAATCGTCGCAACGTCCAATTTTGCTTTTGGAAGAGGCTAGGGCTAATTTCTTGCGAAAATAGGTCTTCCTAGGGGTTGCTTATATAGTATAGATGGGTTGACTTGGTCTAGGGCTAAATCTAATTGGATTAGAATTTTAAAATAATTTAAAATTTGAATTCCAACTACTCCAACTCACCCAAGGGTTTGACTTGGTCCAAATGAGCTGGAAATTGGCTCAAAAATTCCTTAAAACGTTTAAAACTCAAATAAATTTTATTTGGCCGAAAATAATTTATAAATTAATTATTAAAAATAATATAAAACTTGTTAAAAAATATAAAAGTGTTCAAATAAACTCCAAAAATTATAAAATAAATATCGTGGTGCTCGTGACGATGAATGTGAGCTAACTAAGAAGACGGATCTCAAATTCGACGTCGGACGACGAAAATAAAAATAGAAACGTCTCCCGTCAAGAGTGAGAATCGTCACGTCTCATCGAGTAAGTGTAAATTGTGGAAAAACGACTCGAGAAGTGTCGTTCCTAGGTAGTGCCACTATTTAATACTCTCAGAGACGTTCACAACGGCATATCACACAAAAGTGTTCTCAACCAAATAAAGTTTAAAATAAACACGTGCACGACCAAAAGCACGTGCACGAACAAAGTACAACGAAAACGTACCGTTACATCGTCCCCACCTTAGAAATGATTCCGCCCTCGGAATCAACATCAAGCACTGCTCGGGAAAAGGTGCGGGAAACGCTCTCTCATCTCATCTTCACGCTCTCAGGTGGACTCACCAGGGGAACCGTGACGCCACTGCACTCGAACCAAGTCGACGGTCTTATTCCTCAACTGCTTCTGTCAACGATCCAGAATCTCAACGGGCTGCTGATCATAAGACAGATCCGGACGAACCGTAATCTCTGAGAAATCCACAGCGTGAGAGGGATCACTAACGTATCGACGTAACTGAGATACGTGAAATACGTCGTGAACTCCCACAAGCGAC
The DNA here is from genome assembly GCA_030789695.1 of Scilla litardierei. Taxonomy (NCBI): domain Eukaryota; kingdom Viridiplantae; phylum Streptophyta; class Magnoliopsida; order Asparagales; family Asparagaceae; genus Scilla; species Scilla litardierei. The sequence goes on along the minus strand of CM061135.1, from coordinate 65,045,646 downwards.
GGTGGCAACGCCAAGCGATAAGCCACAGCCCCAACTCTCTCCAGAACATCGAACGGTCCAATAAACCTCGGACTCAGCTTGCCTCTCTTCCCGAATCGAATAACTCCGCGGTTCGGAGAAATCTTCAGGAATACATGATCGCCAGGCTGAAACTCCAAGGGCCTCCGCTTAGCATCTGCCTAATGCTTGAAACGGTCCTGCGCAATCCTCAGCTTCTCTCGAATATTCCTCACAACATCCACGGCCTCCACGATCATCTCCGGTCCTAACAGCTCCCGATCTCCAATGTCATCCCAGCTCAATGGTGATCGACATTTCTTTCCATATAGCGCGGCGAAAGGCGCCATTCCAATACTCGCCTGGTAGCTGTTATTGTAGGCAAACTCAACGTGATGGAGATGATCCTCCCAAGATCCCTTAAAGTCCAACATGCAAGCTCGCAACATATCCTCCAAAATCTGAATCGTCCTCTCGGACTGGCCATCCGTCTGTGGGTGGTACGCCATGCTGAAACTCAGACTCGTACCCAAGCTCTTCTGCAGACTCTGCCAAAACTGAGATGTGAATCTCGTGTCTCTGTCTGACACGATACTCACGGGGACTCCGTGAAGTCGTACGATCTCCTGCACGATTCACGTTACATCACTATCTAAACTAGTAAAAGGAAATAGAAACGGAGAGTAAACGAATTTACCTCCATGTATCTCCTCGCTAGTGTCTCAGTAGACTGTCCTACTCGGAAAGGAATAAAGTGCGCAGAATTGGTCAACCGGTCTACGATCACCCAAATCGCGTCGTTTTGCTTCGGACTCCGAGGTAGTCCAGTCACGAAATCCATAGTGATGTGCTGCCACTTCCACTCCGGAATTGGAAGCGGTTGTAGCAACCCTGCCATACGCTGATGCTCCGCCTTTACTTGTTGGCAAACCAAACACTTGGCTACACTCCGAGCCACACTCCTCTTCATTCCATGCCACCAAAAGTTCAGACGAAGATCCTTGTACATCTTGGTGCCACCAGGATGCACAGAATACGGCGAACTGTGTGCCTCCACCAATAATTCCTCTCTGATATCTCCAGCTGGCACACACAACCTGGCTCCAAATCTCAGCGAACCATCCTCGTGGATCAAAAAGTCAGTCCGCAGACCGGCTTCCACCTGCTCCCGAATCTTCACCAGCTTAGCATCTCCAGCTTGCCCAGCCTTGATCCTATCCACGATCGACGATTGTATCTGCATGCTCATCATCGAAGAAGTCTCTCCAGGAAGAATAATCTCGATACCAGACTCGCAAAAATCCTGCTGCAATCTCCACTGCGAGGTCAACATCATCACCGCTGGAAGCCTGCTCAGCGCATCCGGAACTACATTCACCTTGCCGGGGTGATACTGCAAATCAATCTCATAGTCTGCCATGAGCTCCAACCATCGACGTTGTCGCATGTTGAGCTCCTTCTGAGTAAAGATATACGTCAAACTTTTGTGATCGGTGAAGATCTTCACCTTCTCACTCAGCAGGAAGTGCCTCTAAATCTTCAGCGCAAACACGACAGCAGCCAACTCCAAATCATGTGTCGGGTAATTTTTCTCATGAGCCTTAAGCTGACGAGAAGCATACGCAACCACATGCCCATGCTGATGCAACACACATCCTAAACCTTTTCCAGAAGCATCACAAAAGATCTCGAATCCTCCACTCCGGTCAGGCACGGCAAGTACAGGGGCAGACGTCAATCTCTCCTTCAGGATACCAAAAGCCTTCTCGCAATCTTCAGACCAAACATAAGGCACATCCTTTCGCGTCAGTCGGGTCATCGGCTCAGCAATCCGAGAAAAGTCCTTAATGAAACGTCGATAATATCCTGCAAGCCCAAGGAAACTACGAATCTCTGACGCCGACTGCGGAACCGGCCACTCTCTGATAGCCACAATCTTCTCGGGATCCACAGAAATTCCATCACCAGACACCACATGCCCGAGAAAGGCATCTCTATCCAGCCAGAACTCGCACTTGGAATACTTAGCATACAAACGATGCTTCCTCAAGATCTCCAACACTGTCCTCAAGTGCGATGCATGCTCTTCCTCCGACTTCGAATAGATCAGAATATCGTCAATGAAGATGACGACGAACTTGTCTAGAAAGTCGTAGAAGACCAAATTCATCAGGTTCATAAAGACTGCGGGCGCATTGGTTACGCCGAAGGGCATAACCACGACTCGTAGTGACCATACTTCGTCCTGAACGCTGTCTTCGGGATGTCGTCCTTCTTCACCTTAAGCTGATGGTAACCACTTCTCAAATCCAACTTAGAGAACACCCTCGATCCTCCGAGTTGATCAAAGATGTCATCTATCCGAGGCAAGGGATATTTATTCTTGATAGTCACAGCATTCAGCTCCCGGTAATCCACACACATGCGACGCGAGCCATCCTTCTTCTTTACCAGCAACACCGGTGCTCCCCACGGAGACACGCTAGGATTGATGTATCCTTTCTGCAAAAGCTCGTCCAGCTGCCTACGCAACTCCTCCAACTCTGCTGGAGCCATCCGATACGGCGTCTTCGAAATAGGCTGCGCTCCTGGCATAAGTTTGATCGAAAACTCGAGAGCTCGATCGGGCGGCAGTCCAGACATCTCCTCGGGGAAGACGTCGTCGAATTCACGTACCACAGCTAGTCTATCCTGCTCCATCTGCATAGCAACAAGCTCCACCGGTCTGGCCCGAAATCTGACAGGGCCAAGCGAACTGCTACCTCGACTGAACTCAAACACTGGGTGTCCGGGGATCTCGAACACCACCTTCTTCCTCCGACAATCGATCGTAGCATAGAAGCTCGCAAGCCAATCCATCCCGAGCACGGCATCGTAGTTGATGATGTCATGGACAATAAAGTCAGCATAAAGCTCATGTCCACAGACCACCAAAGGGCAAGAAGTGCACCCACGATGCACCGAGATCATGCCATTTCCCGTAACGATGTTCCAAATCTTGGGAAGAGGGGAAGTCGTCAAGGAATGCTTCTCCACGAAGCTCCGAGAAATAATGCACATCGATGCACCTGAGTCAAAGAGGACTCGTGCAGGAAACGTGCAAACCAAAATCACACCTAACAACAATCTAACAATCAAACCCTATTCTAACAAACAACCAAACATATGCAAGCAAACAACATAAGCAATCAATCAAACTACCTAAGGAAGGAAACAACTAGTTTGAGGGTTACCTGCGATAACCTCATCCACGGCCTCACTCTCCACTGCCGTCATCAGGTAAGCCTACCTCCTCGGCTGCACGGCCTGCTGAAAGGCCTGCCTCTGAGGAGCGAGAGGTGCTCCACGACCTGCAGGCACAGGTGCTCTCTGCTGCAACGGCTGTGCGGCAACGGGATCCTTCCAAGGTAGTTTAGAACTTGGACAATCCTTCATAGCATGAGTAAGGTCTCCACAGACCAGACACTGTCCCAACATCTTCCTACACTGATCCTTGATATGCCCAGTCTTGCCACAGAAATGGCAAGTCTTCAGAGTAGGCCCACCTGGCCTCTTGAACTGCACCGTCTGATTAGGCCTAGTCCCAGGCCTAGCCACTCCTCTGACCTGCTCCATAGGCCTCTTCCCAGCTCCAGAAATCAGTCCTCTCTTCTGCTTCGCAATCTTCTCCTGTCTCCGAGCAGCTACCAGCAACTTCTGATATGACTCCATGTCCGTCGTACACACCAGACTCTGCAAGTCTAGCGAAAGACCCTGCAGAAACCTCTGAGCCTTCTCCTCAGCATCCTCTACCATCTTCGGCGCAAAGCGGCTCAATCTAGTAAACTCCTGGTGGTACTGGTCTACAGACAGACTCCCCTGCTTCAGCTCAATGAAGCGCTGCAACATCTCCCTCCTAGCAGCCTTCGGAAAGTACTCCTCGTCGAATCTAGACTTGAAAGTAGCCCAAGGTATAGGGCTCACCAACAGCTCCTCCTCTGCATCCCACCAGTTTCGGGCATTATCCTTAAGCTGCTTCTTCGCCAGATCAACCCATCCAGCCGGGTTGACCTTCGACATCTTCAGATTATCCTCAGTGTTTCTGATCCACTCCTCTGCAGCCAACGGTCCTTCAGATCCATCAAAGTACGTCGGGCCCAGCTCCCGAAACTGCTTCGCTCCTGGCTCGAAGCGAGGAGCACTCTGGGTGTTCTGGAGCATGCCCTGCTGCACCTGCATCATCTGATGCATCATCCTCATGATCTCAGCATTGGTGGGCTCTCTATCCGGCTCCTCAGCACGATTGGGCCCACTGCCAGATCGGGTCTGTCGTCGTCCAGCCATCTAAGGACAAGGAAACGAACAAACAAATTAGACTCAAAGCTTAATGACTTGGATGTTGCAATTTATTTAATGGATATTCCGTTTATTATCGTTGTTTCGTCAGTTCGCAATTGCAAGATAGGACCTGCATGGGCCACCAACAAAACCTGTCACGCCCCGCTTCCCAAAAACGTGGAGGCGAAGCGTGAGAAGGTCCGCTCAGACTTGAAGCTACAAAGCTGCAAGTCCGATAAGCGTCGATCAAATTTAAACTGCAGGTCCTTGCAACGCGAAACGAAACAAAGATAATAATAACGAAAAGAGACAAAAGAAACATATCAGAATATCCATAATAATAAGTCTCAACATCGCAGAAAAGCCACCAGGCTAAAATAAAAGAGTCTAAAAGAGGCCCAGCATGGCCAACAAAGCACAAAGTACGAAAACAAGGAAATGGTGCAAGCACCGACAACTAACAGCAACCTAAAGCAAAAGCAAGTAAAATCAGTCTCTAAGACTGGTCTCCGGTGTCCTCGAACTCCTCGACGAACGTAGGCTCGGGCTCAACGTCAGCAAACACCTCGTCCTCAGCAACTGTCTCTGGCTCAGGGTCTAACATGTGACACCCAAAAGAGCAAGGGGCACATGTCAGCAAGTCTGGAAGACTTGTGCAAGGAAACTGAAAGTAGGTAAAAGTAAAGCAACCTAGCAGTTCTAGCATGATGCAATGACATGGCAGTTAAGGTAATGAGTGCAACAGGTAAGGTAAAGTAAAGTAAAGTACGAGCATGGCATGGCATTCACAAGACAAGTACAAGACAAGGAAAGTAAGCACCTCGTGCACAGAGATTCCGTCTTTTGGCTAGAGTGGCTGCGCGGGCCAACTCCTAAGCTCAAGCGACCTTTTATCCTTACCCCTCCACGTGTATCGAGCCAGGGCCTTACCCCCGAACTTGGAATGCTCGCTTCTGGATCATGAGCCAGGAAGTGTTTTTAACAAGTATGGCATAGGGGTGCACCTAGCCGGACAAGGAAGTACAAGTAGTGTAGCGTGTGCTACGAATGCGACATTCAATGCATGGATGACATGACATGGCAAAGTAGTAAAGCGTAAAGGTAAAGAAAGTAAACGTGACAGTTTAGTATGCATGAACAACAAGTTTAATGGTTGGATCTAGCTTCGTTGTCAAGCTAGATCAATTAGGTGACGGATCTAGTTTCGTTGTCAAACTAGACCAAGTAGGCGTCTAGTCAGCTATCATTTCACTGACTAGTCTCTTTTACGTAGAAACAATGAAGTGGCCTAAAAACATGGCCCTAAACAAGATTTGGCAAGTTTCACTTGCCTGCAACTATCACGTCAAGAAAACACCGTCCAACGAGTCCAAAGTCACGATTCCTACGTGCACAAGTCCACCGGCCTACATCCGTTTTATTAATCTTGATTAGTGATTGCTAAAACATTAAAATACTTTAAAATACTGATTTTTAGTCTTGGTTAACGTGCAATTTGGTTGGGGGTCCTAGGGTGCAAAGCGTTACCTCAACACGACGCGAAAGCTACACCGGCGTCGGGTAGCGACACCGGGGGTTGGAATAAAAGATCGCGCTCCAAGTCCAGATTCCAATTAGATTCCTCGCTGGAAATTTCAGAGCAATCAACCCGGGCGACGATTCCAGATTCCAAAGCTCGCACGTGCGGCGACGGGCTACGACGTGCGACGACGTCGTACGCGGTAAGTCGTCGAAGAGAACGCACCTAGGTGGGGCCCACAGTAGTCCTAGGGACCTTTGGGGGACCCACAATACCTCTGGAGAACTTGGGGGCCCACGGAGGCAAGTGGTGCGACGGATGCGGGGTTGCGACGAGTGGCTCTCGGTCGTACACGGCCAATGCGGGAGATTTGGTCGGTCAGACACGCTGGGACGGCGCTGTGCAGCGTTGGGGGTGTGCAGCAGCGCGGGTGCGGGCGCTTCCTTCGGTCAGATCGATGGGAGCGGTCGGTCGTGCGCTTGGAGAGCGGGGCTGCGACGTTGCAACGTCGCAGCGTTGCAAGCGTCGGTCGCTGCGGGCGGGGCGATCGGTCAGATGCGGAGCGATGCGGGGTGACAAGCGGGCGACGGTGCCGAGCGGGGCGACAAGCGGGTGCGGGCCTATCCCTCGGTCAGACCGAGGGAACGGAGCGGGCGCTGTGAAGCGATGCGGGCGGCGATGGGTGCGGGGGCGGCTATCGGTCGGAGCGGGCGGATTTGCTTGGTTTTCTCGGTCAGGTCGGGGGCTGAACGTCGCAACGTTGCGACGAATCGTCGCAACGTCCAATTTTGCTTTTGGAAGAGGCTAGGGCTAATTTCTTGCGAAAATAGGTCTTCCTAGGGGTTGCTTATATAGTATAGATGGGTTGACTTGGTCTAGGGCTAAATCTAATAGGATTAGAATTTTAAAATAATTTAAAATTTGAATTCCAACTACTCCAACTCACCCAAGGGTTTGACTTGGTCCAAATGAGCTGGAAATTGGCTCAAAAATTCCTTAAAACGTTTAAAACTCAAATAAATTTTATTTGGCCGAAAATAATTTATAAATTAATTATTAAAAATAATATAAAACTTGTTAAAAAATATAAAAGTGGTCAAATAAACTTCAAAAATTATAAAATAAATATCGTGGTGCTCGTGACGACGAATGTGAGCTAACTAAGAAGACGGATCTCAAATTCGACGTCGGACGACGAAAATAAAAATAGAAACGTCTCCCGTCAAGAGTGAGAATCGTCACGTCTCATCGAGTAAGTGTAAATTGTGGAAAAAACGACTCGAGAAGTGTCGTTCCTAGATAGTGCCACTATTTAATACTCTCAGAGACGTTCACAACGGCATATCACACAAAAGTGTTCTCAACCAAATAAATTCTAAAATAAACACGTGCACGACCAAAAGCACGTGCACGAACAAAGTACAACGAAAACGTACCGTTACACTAGATCTATCATCCAAGGTGCATCGGAGAGTCCTCAAAGAAGCTCTGGAGGAAGCGGCAGGATCTGCAGCAGCAGCAGGCTCTGCAGGAGTGGAGGTGGTCACCGGATCAGCAGTAGTGTCCACGGGAGCGACAGAAGTGGAAATCTCTGGAGCAACAACAGTAGTGGCCTCGGGAGCACCAGTCGTAGTATCCACCGCAGGAACGGTGGCAACAGGAGTACTTTCGGGGTCACCAGCAGAAGAGGCAACAACAGCACCAGAAGTGCCCTCGGGGGCATGAGTAGAAGCACGAACCAGCTCCTCAATCTCCTCGAAGCTCGACCAACTCCTCCTCGTCAGAGACTGACGGAGGGATCTCAATACCAAGGTGACGAGCGATACGAGAAATAATCTCCTCGGTATGAGCATAACGAGACTCCACACGTCTCACTAAACGTGCGAGCTCGTCAAGAGTGGTAGAGGGAGCAGCTGAGGCAGAAGCAGACACTGAAGCAGAGGGGGTCGTCCTCTGAACGTGACGGAGCGCCGCAAGAGACTTCTTGACGACCGTCACATTCTGAGGGGGACCGAGTGGATGCTCATCATCAGGAGGAAGTGTGACACGGAAGTGGCAAAAAACTAGAGTCAACAAGCACGGATATGGGATATGCGCAGACTTCGTGGACTTCCGGATACACTCGAAAGAATCCATCTTATCGAGTATGATTCGGGCCCAGTTAATCTCGCTACCCATGAAGATGGCATAGATCAACTTCAGAAATGGCTGGGATGGCAAAGAAGAGGAGCCGTACTTAGGAAGTAAGCACGACTTCAAGATCAAGTTAAGGACCCAGGCATTAGGCTTGAATGACTTGGAGGGGACGCCAATCATGGCGGGAGGAATCTCAAGGAAGATCTCAGAAAGAATAACCTGATCAAGGGAGGATATGTCATCGACGGAAATGTTAGAAGGGAGGAGGCCAGACGACGAGCAACCTATCAACTCGCCTAAGATGTCTGCCGTGAGGACTATCGGAGTCCCCAAGACAGTAGTCTCAATCGAGTGGGTCGCGTCGTACTGACCCCGGATCCTATTAGCGTAGAAAAGCTTCACTAGGCGAGAGTAGGGGTGAGGATTCGCCTTAGGGTCATATCGAAGGTAATCGATAAGACCCGAAGACGACAGAAGATCAGCTAGGCCTATGAAGTCAGAAAACTGTACGAAATGCTCCAGAAGCAGCGGACAGTGTTCGATACGGTTGTAAGCCGCGAGACACAAAGGGTCGTCGCGACACAACGAAATATCAACACCGCCCATCGGCATCGGAGCCTTTCCCTTAGGCTGACGGGTACGGGGTCGAGAGCTAGACTCAGGTTGCCTAGGAGGAGGTGAAGGATCCCTATGGGTCTCAGTCTCGGGTCTATACTCGGTGTCGGAATCCGTAGGTGTATGGAAAGAGGAGGGAGACGCAAGTTGCTTCGAAGGCTTGGGTTTGGTCTGAGATTGGGCTCGGGGCTTCGCTGTCGTCGTCCTCTTCCGCTTGAGAGGAGGCGACGACGACGAGGGTTGGGTGGTCTTCGATCGGCGTTTCAGAGGGGTTCGCGTGGGTTGAACGGGATCCGTAGGGGATGGTTCTACGGTCATAGGCGATGGGCTCGAGGGTCGGATCGGAATACGTGTACGAGCCATAAGCGCGGCACGACACAACGCAATCAAACGAGATAACCCTAGAAAATCGAAACCCTTTCAAACCCTAGGTCGAAATGAAACCCTAGCCGAAATTCTAACCCTAAGATCTAGAAAATGAACCCTAGAGCTAGGAGAGGGAGGACAGATCACCTAGGGAGGAAGATCGACAGACGGCGACTGCGGGGATGGCCGGAAATAGGCCGGACACGACGGAGGAGGGAGGAGGTCGAAGTGAGATCGGGGGGTTTTTGGCTGGAGGAGAGAATTTCGATCGACTTGAATGAAAAGAAGTCGATTAGATTTCATTTAAGTCGGTCGGAAGCTCAAAAGACGCAACTGTCCCCGTCACAATTAGTCGGTCACAGTTCAAGCACTGACCGACTAGATCACGATCTAGTCGGTCGGTCAATGAGCTTGAACCGACTAGTTGTAAACAGTAACTGAAGCCAAATTTCCTGACAAGAATTAGTCGGTCTAAGCTCATTCATTGACCGACTAGAACTGAATCTAGTCGGTCGGCCAATGAACTTGGACCGACTAAGAGAGTCTAAAAATTGAAAATTTTGAAATGTTGATTTCTCTCCTAATCGCACTTGGACGAAACACCGATATACTCTCATTAATCATTATACTACCCCATTAAACATCAAAAATCTGAAATTTGACGTTTACGAACAAATCGAGCGAAAATTCCGAAAATTCAACGAAAAATCCAGAAAATTCCAATAATTCTAGCATGTGCAAATATAAAGAATTGAATAGCATGCAAGATTATTGAAAACATATGAATCCTAAATCTCAGATTCACCCATAATCCCCAATTCTCGACGTAACCGCACAAAGGAGTCTTCCTTTAGGGGTTTCGTGAAAATATCGGCGATTTGCTTCTGGGTTTCAACGTACACTAATATGATGTCCTTTTTAGCAACATGATCATCTAAGAAATGGTGTCAGACATCTATGTGTTTCGAACGGAAATGGTGTACCGGGTTCTTGGAGAGACATATTGCACTTTGGTTGTCCACCATGATAGGGCAAGTATCACAGTTTATACCAAAGTCTTTAAGTGTGTGTCTCATCCAAAGAACTTGAGCACACGCGGCACCGACTGTAATATATTCCGCCTCGGTGGTTGAAAGTGATACAGAATTCTGCTTCTTGGAAAACCAAGAGACAAGAGAATTTCCTATAAAATGGCAAGTGCCACTAGTACTTTTCCTGTCGGATTTGCATCCCGCATAATCTGCGTCACTATATGAGATTAACTCGTACGTGCTAGATTTTGGATAAATTAATCCAAAATCAAGTGTATAACTTAAATAACGGAAAATACGCTTTACCGCTACTAAGTGAGATTCCTTAGGTTGAGACTGATAACGAGCACATACATATACGGCAAACATTATATCGGGCCTACTTGCGGTAAGATAAAGTAAACTACCTATCATACCTCGATATAGACGAATGTCTACATCTTTTCCGCCCACATCTTTATCAAGATGTGTAGTCGTGCTCATTGGAGTCTTCTTCCCAGAGGCATTCTCCATTCCAAATCGCTTTAGCAACTCCACAGTGTACTTCGTTTGGTGGATGAAGATTGCATCGTTCATTTGGCGAATTTGGAGACCTAAGAAATATTTGAGCTCACCCATGTGGCTCATCTCAATTTGATCCTTCATCACATTAGAAAACTCTTCGCAAAGAGCAAAGTTAGTAGCACCAAAAATGATATCGTCAACATAAATTTGAACTAAAATTAGATCATTATTCGAATACTTAACAAATAATGTGGAATCAACTTCTCCCATTTTAAAACCCAAATCCAAAAGAAAATTATTTAAACGGTCATACCAAGCTCGAGGAGCTTGTCTCAAACCGTAAAGTGCTTTCTTAAGTTTGAAAACATGATTTGGAAATTTTTCATTTATAAAACCCGGAGGTTGAGAAACATAAACTTCCTCAACAACATCTCCGTTTAAAAACGCACTTTTTACATCCATTTGAAATAATTTAAAATCCTTATGGCATGCAAAAGATAGCAATAATCTAATTGATTCTAATCTAGCTACCGGAGCAAAGGATTCTTCGAAATCGATACCTTCCTCTTGCCGATAGCCTTGAGCTACTAACCGAGCTATGTTCCGGACGACGACTTGGTTTTCGTCGGTCTTGTTCTTGAAGATCCACTTTGTCTCTATGACGGTGTGGTTCTTCGATGGCAATGGAACAAGCTCCCAAACCTCATTCCTCTCGAATTGAATGAGTTCCTCTTCCATGGCAAGGATCCAAGCGCTATCTTCGCACGCTTCATTAACATTCTTTGGCTCAATCGAGGAGGCAAAGGCACAATGAGCGAAGTGGTTGACTTGATATCTCGTCTTGACACTATCATGGATATTGCCAATGACTTGCTCATGAGGATGGTCACGAACGATATGAAGTCATTTGGGAATTCCTTGATCACTAGGAACATTCTCAAAAACTTCATTAGTCGGGTTAGTATCAATAGAATCAATAGAATCAATAGAGTTAGAATTACCAATTGAATCACATAAAACATCCATGGAGTCATCATCATTAGTAATTCTAGTTGGAACAAATCCTTCATTGAATGAAACATGAAGCGATTCCTCGATCGTTGAGGTTCGTTTGTTGTATATCCGGTAGGCTTTGCTACGTGAGGAATATCCAACAAAAATCCCCTCATCGGATCTTGGATCGAATTTGTCCAAGCTATCATACGTGTTTTTAATAAAACATTTCGAACCTAAAACACGAAAATGTTTAACTTGAGGCAACCTACCAAACAACAATTCATAACAAGTTTGTTTAGTGCCGGGCCTCAAAAGTATTCTATTAAACACATAGCAAGCGGTGTTTACCGCTTCCGCCCAAAATTGATGGCCAAGTTGGCTATCATCAAGCATAGTACGAGCACACTCCACTAGCGTCCTATTCTTTCTCTCAACTACACCATTTTGAGGAGGTGCACGAGGGAAAGAGAAGGTGTGTGTAATACCAACTTCATCACAAAATGTCTCAAAAGACTCATTCTCAAATTCCCCTCCATGATCACTACGAATAGTGACAATGGTGGTTCCTAAGAGATTTTGTACTTTCTTAACAAAAATTGTGAAGTTTTCAAAAGCATCATTTTTATTACATAATGAAAATACCCAAGTAAACCTAGAAAAGTCATCAACGATGACAAGTCCATAACGTGCATTTCCTAATAAAGCAACTCTAGTTGGCCCAAATAAATCTAGATGTAATAGCTCTAGTAGCCGCTTAGAAGAAATGCTTTTCTTAGGTTTAAAAGATGATTTTGGAAGCTTGCCTCGTTGACACGAGTCACAAAAGCTTTTCTTTTGAAAGACGAGCTTAGGGAAGCCTCTAATAGAATTTAACTTGGAAAGTTTAAATAGTGTTCCAAAGTTCACATGACCAAAACGTCGATGCCATAAGTGTTGTTCACTTGTGTTGGCAATGAGACATTGTTCATGTGATCTCGGAAGATCTAGGATGTATATATCCTTATGGCGTGTGCCGGAAAACAATAATTCATTATTATCTTTTCTTAAAATATGGCACATTCCTTTCGCAAAGCTAACTTTGTAAACTTTGTCACAAAGTTGGCTTATTGAAATAAGATAGTGGTTTAATCCTTTAACAAGGTAAACATCATTTATAAGAGGTTTAGAAGGATTACCCACTTTACCAACACCTATGATGGTTCCGCTCTCGTTGCCTCCAAAGACTACCCGGTTTCCATTTGCAATGGGAACCACTCCGGAGAGCAATTGAGCGTCACCCGTCATGTGTTTTGAACACCCGCTATCGAGTATCCAATTTCCCTTGGAGCTAAATTTAAATTTGTTACTCCGTTTCTTTCTCTTGAGTACCTAAAGATAGAAAATTTCGTATCATGGTACCCAAGGTCATTGGGTCCAAAAGATTAGACCTTTGGAAGCCAAGTCCAATTGGACTTAGACTTCCCCACATAATTAACATTATCCACTATATTCATAAAATAATCATTCATGTAGACTTGTTTTTCATCCATGCTTGTGTCCTTTGGGCTCCAAATTGTGAAGATTTTGGGAGCCCTCATCCTATTGGGTGCATGCATGCGTTGTTGATTTCTACGTGATGCATGATGTGGATAGGCATAAGGAACATGTTGAAATGGTGTATGTGGATAATTATTCATACGATGACGTGGGTGTACATATGCATGTGGAGGAACACATGCGTGAGGGTGTCTCACATGGTGTGCACGTGCCCGTGGATGTGTAGCATAGAAATCATCATATGTGTGAGCCGGTGGAGTAGGACGTGTGTTCCTACGTGGCATGGTATTCGTGTACATGTAAGCATGGCCCTTCTTTGGAGGTCCACCCAAAGTGGGTTTCTTTCCAAATGAAGGTGTGTACGAGGTGGAAGTACCATTGGTAGATGAACTACCAATAGAGTGTTTGCTACCACTCGTTGAGTCATCAGAAGTTGGCCTAACAAAAGTAGTGGCCGCTTTGGATGAATTTCCCATCGTATACCCCAAGCCAATGTGGTGATTGGTCGGGAGTAAGTCATTTAGGATTTTATCCAAATGGTCCTTACCCTTATTGAATTTATTAATTCGGCCTAATGTGTTCTCATATTTCTCGGTGAGAGAACGCATAGAAGCATCCAAAGTGGATACTTGCGATGTGAGTACATAAACACGAGATTTAAGATTATCATTCTCAATACTCAAAGTCGAGTTTTGAGAAGTCAAATCCGCTATCTTGTGTTCTTCCGGATCCTCAATGCTAACATGTTCAAGTTGAGTCTTGAGATTAACAATCTCATTCTTCAACTCTTCAACAACGGTGTCGTTGTTGGTGATGATAGTTGATCACTCCTTATTTTACACCCTTTTCCCGCATGTTTGCATGCCATTTTGATCGCCCAAATCATGTTTTTCACGATATATCGACGATATTGCGATGCTTTTCACGATTTGTTGTTTTTGTCGCATTTCAGGTGATTTGGCGCGATTAGGAGTGATCTCGAGATGCGTGTAATCTAGACGGCCACCGACGACCTCCCCGAGGGGTATTTTGCTGTTGGAGAGGAGCGGAAGAAGAATGGACGTCGCCGGAGCGACGAGGAGGCCAAAACGACCAGTTTGGGCATTTTTTGTGTCCCACTCGGCCGAGTGGAGGAGCCACTCGGCCGACCAGCGAGACACTGCTCGGCCGACCAATTCAGACACGAGTTACCTGTGCACTCGGCCGAGCACAGAAGACCCACTCGGCCGAGTGACGAAACCACGTCCGCCCGAGTGGCGCCCAGACGAAGGCTCTTAAAAAGACCGAAGTTACTGTTTTTCGGCCTCTGAGCTTCAGAAGACCCACTCGGCCGAGTGGCAAATCCCGTCCGCCCGAGTGAAGTGAAGCCATCGGCCGAGTGACGACAACTCACTCGGCCGAGCCGCCCCCGAACTGAAGACCCCTGAAGCCCACGACTTACTGGAAATTGACAGGGTTTTCACTCGGCCGAGCGACTTTTGTCACTCGGCCGAGTGCGATGCGCTGCCTGTAGCGAAATTTGCGGAAAACAGGCTGTGCAGGGGCGTTTTGGTCAGGATTTTTAGACGATTTTTGGGGCTATTTAAGCTCTGTTTTTACCCTAGTTTTGGGAGCCTCCTCTCAGATTTTTTGCAGCTTTTTGAGTCTACTTTTTAGCTTTATTAATTGTGATTGGTGAAGAGAAAAACTTGGATTTTTGTTGGGTTGATTGAAGATCTACATTGGTTTGCACTTCTCTTCCACAAAAACTCTATTTTTTATTGTTTATATCATTGTTGTGATGAATTCCATTGTCTATTTCTTTGCCAATTATTGTGCTATTGCTATGATTAGTGAGTAGTCTCCACGCCTTGGGGCGTGGGGATGAACCCTACAAGCCCAATTTCGTATTTGTGTTGAACCGGTAGAAATTGAGCTAGGATTGTTATTAGGGATTAGATTGGGATCGAATTACTACGGATAGCTAGGTATTCACATCAATTGGGATTTGCAAGAGATTGGATCCCAATTCGATAGGAAGCCCTAGAAATCCGAATTGGGTTGGAGTCGGATTTTCGAAGTATCGGTTTGCAAGAAATTGGACCGATGCTAGGATCTCCGGTTGCAATTCCGCGCCGATACCCGTTTGCAAGAGATTGGACGGGTAGGAACTATCCTAATTTAGATTGTGGACCGAGTTTGCAAGAGATTGGACTCGGTGCGCAATTGGACGATGATGTTGATCCCAATGCTAGCTTCCCTAGGCTAGGGTTTGCAAGAGATTGGACCCAAACCTAGGATAGCTATAGACCGGCAACAGCGCGAGAGCGTGAGCTTGGTTTCACATTTAGTTGCAACTAGTTCATCCAAATTCTCATCCTAGCGATTTCGATACCGGCGAACCACAATTGTGAAATACGGTGAGTAGTGGGGATTCCCCATTCCCTAGGCGTTCTCTATTTGATTTGATATTTCGCACTTTTGTCTGACGATTGTGACAGGATCGCCCAAGGCAATTATCCCTCTAAATAGCCAGGTTGATTAGGAGCAAGCACGGTCATTCGTCCTCCCTGTGTTCGATACCCGCTCGCCGCTATACCGTGCGCTTGCGGTAAAACTACAACCGTCGTCCCGGGACGTGTACGCCGGGGCGCGATCAAGTTTTTGGCGCCGTTGCCGGGGAGGCGATTGCGTTTGATTCTTTTTTCACCTAGCTATTTCTTTCTTTTATTTTCTTTTTATTTTTTATTTCTTTTACCATTATTATTTCCTTTGCTATTTCTACCTAACCCTTCCACGGTACTAATCATCTCTTTGAAACTCTGCTTTCACTGTGCATGTACACGAGATCTACGGCGGATCCCGAAGCCCTATTATTCGATCCCGAGATCGAACGTACCGCGCGGAGACTCAGAGCGGAAAGGAGACAATATCCGGAAGGGGGGTTTATGACCAACCGGGAAACTCCTGAAGAATTGGCGGCGAGAATGGCGAGAATAATATCTATTCGCGATAGGCTTCGGCCTAAAACCTCTTCTACTACGTCATCCATCGCCGTGCCGGAGTTGGCGGCCGACAAGAACTTCGAGCTAAAGACGGGGTTGGTGGTTTTGATGCAACAAGACCCCTTTCATGGGAACGCTCACGAGAACCCCCACTACCACATCCAATCTTTCTTGTCGAAGTGCGCCACTTTCCAAATGCCGGGGGTCCCGATTGATGCCATCAGACTGCGCCTCTTCCCCTTCACGCTAAAGGACAAAGCACTCTATTGGCTGAGGACGCAAGCTGACGGAGTTTTCACCTCTTGGGACGGGTTGGCGGATGCATTCATTGATAAATTCTATCCACCATCCAAGACGGTGAAGATCCGGAGCGCTCTCATGTCCTTCAAGCAAGGACCACACGAGACGCTCTATGAAGCTTGGGAGCGATTTAAGGATTTGCAGCACCAGTGCCCGCACCACAGTATAGAAGATTGGGAGTTAGTGCACAGCTTCTACAACGGTCTCCAACCGGGGACCAAACAAATTATTGATGCCGCGGCGAATGGTGCAATCTTGTCAAAGACTCCCGAGGAAGCTACGGCCCTAATTGAGGAGATGGCCTCTAATAACCAACAATGGGGCGATGAGCGAGGACACTCTACGTCCTCCTTAAAGCCGACTAGCATCTACGAGGCAAAGGCCGTAGCGGAGCTTACGAGCAAATTCGATTCTCTCCACAAGGTGGTGGAGAGATTGGAGAAATTCATAACGGAGCCTCAAGGAAGCCCTTCCACCTCCACGCCGGCAAGCCAAATTAGTGATTGGCAAGACCAATCTCAAGCCATGTATTCGGGAGGAGAGCAAGGAGAAGGATCCTTGGAGCAAGTGCAATATGTTGCGGGGAACCAAGGGTATTGGTCTAATCCGGCCGCAAGAAATCACCCGGGATTCTCCTACGCCAACAATGAAGGAGCTTTGAACCCGCCACAACAACCGCCTAATCAAGCTCGACCACCACCACCCCAACAACAATACTATCCGTCGAGGGGGCCTCCACAACAAAACTTCCAACCAAAGCAACAAGTCCCACCTTATAGGCCTCCCGGATACAACCAAGGGTGGAGGAATCAAAACCAAAACCCTCCACAAGCTCCACAAAGATCCGATTTCGAAACTAGAGTGGAGGCGTTCATGGTCGAGCAAAACAAGGTGAATGCTACTTTGAAGGCGGGACAAGATTCTCTCAATACCGTAGTGGCTCAAATTTCGGAACAATTAGCGGTGCTCAACCGGAACACTCAAAGATTGCCGGCGCAACCGGAGCCAAACCCACGGGGCAACACGGGCCACATCAACGCCGTAGTTGCCGTCACAACTAGAGGCGGGAAGGACACCACCCCCGCCATAATTCCTATTGAGGAGGCCGTGGAGGAAAGCTTGGAGCCGGTTGAGCCGGTAGTTGAGGTCGATAAGGAGAAGGAGCCACAAGACAAGGAGAAATCTAGGGCGGAGCTATTAACTGAGGAGAGGCGCTTCATGCCACCGGTCCCATTCCCCCAAAGACTAGCGAAAGCGAAAATGGAGAAAAGGCTAGCGAAATTCCTCGAGTATCTAAGAGGAGTTAGCCTAAATATTCCCTTCCTTGACGCCATCATCGAGATCCCCACATATGCCAAATTCTTGAAGGACTTGATTTCGGGGAGAAAGAGGAAGGAGAAGATCATGCTAGCCGAGGAGGGCTCTTGGTTCACCAAGAGAGAAAAGGAGCCGGCAAAATTCAAAGATCCGGGGAGTTTTCGGATTCCTTGCACTTTGGGCGGTGTGCCTCTTCAAAAGGCGTTGGTAGATCTTGGGGCTAGTGTGAGTCTCATGCCCCTCTCCATGTTCTTAAAGCTTAACACCGGGACAACGTTGAAACCCACCGACATGCGCATTCAATTAGCCGATGGACGGATAACAAGGCCGGTGGGGATCGCCGAAGACATCCCACTTCAAGTCCCGGGAGGAATATGCTTGCCATGTGACTTCGTCATCATGGACATTAAGGAGGAGGGAGACACCTCATTGATACTTGGGCGCCCATTCCTCGCCACCGCCGGAGTCATCGTCGACGTGCGTGAAGGTACCTTAACCTTAAACGTCGGAAACATCGAGGTGGAACTCCACATTCCCAAGGCAATGAAGCACATGCCTTACCATGAGGAGCTCGATTATATGGACCTCCTTGATGAGGTGATAGAGGAGGCGATTCCTCACTCAATTGGTGCCCTTTTTGATGAAGAATTGGATGAAAGCCCGGATTTAGACCATGAGGACAATAATGATGATTCCCCAGACTTCTCCACTGATGAAGATGAAGGCGACGCTGATGTCGCAAGGATTCGAGAGCTCTGCAAGCTCTCGAAATCAAAGTCTCCAAAGAAAGCTCCGCCGGTACGGAAATCGGCATCGCCGGCTAAGCCGTTGACCGGGGCAAATGCTAGCTTGGGGGAGCCTCCCCCCAACACTATTCGAGATAGGAGACCTCCGAGGGAGACCGCTACGCCGCCACGTCCGAATCCAAGCGCGCTACCCGGAAAGTTTGACGGGTGCATCTCATGTGCACCAAACATCCCGCATTGATTGAAAATTATAGGGGGTCGAGCTCACGACCTAAAACGAGCGCTTGTCGGGAGGCAACCCGACGGTTTTTGCTTTATTTTCATTCGTTTTTCTTTATTTTCGTTTTAGAAATTTTTAGTATTTTGAGTCACCCGACCAAAAATTTTGTGATAACGGGTCCTATTTTTCTTGACAGGAGAGAAGATAGGTAGATCATCATGAGGAGGATGAACGAGACGATGAGGAGCGCCCCAAGAAGGCGTTCGACGCTTAGGAGGAGCATGAAATCGACTGGAGGAAGAAAGACGGAGTTTAGAGTCCAAACGAAGATAAACAGCAGAAATTAAGGCTCACTCGGCCGAGTATACTAGTCACTCGGCCGAGTACATAAGTTCGTCCGGCCGAGCCGCTCACGAACGAGGGAAGTCTGCTGTACCCAACTCTCTGTCTATTTTCCTCATTTCATAAGAACTGCTACTCGGCCGAGTACATATATTCACTCGGCCGAGTAAAACGGATACCCTCCTAGGGCGAGTCATGCCGAGTAGCTTGAGTCACTCGGCCGAATGGACTTACTCCACTCGGCCGAGGCTGGCAAAGCCACTCGGCCGAAGCGACATCGGGGAGAAATTTTTAATTTCCTCGCTCGGCCGAGTGAGTAAAGTCACTCGGCCGAGTCGTAACTTTTTTATATAAAACCGAGGGGGGGGCACGGTTTTCGAAAACAAAAAAAAAACCCCTTCGCCCGCGCCCCCTCAGCTCCCTCGCCCGATCTCGCCTCGCCGCTCGCCCACTCGCCCGCGCGCGCCGCCGCTCGGCCTGCCGTCGCCGGCCGCCCGTCGCCGGACTCCGCCCGAGTCGCCGCCGGCCGCCCCGCCTCCGATCACCTCCGGTTCGCTTATTTTCACCGTTTTCTCCTCTCCTCGTGTATATTTTGAGGATCCATGTGCTAAACGCCCCCCTAACCCAAATCAATTCCTATATCTATCTGTTATACCTCTATTGCTCCATACATTTTGATTATTACTCGCTGATATCGCTTTTCCATGCGCAGGTTGCTTTTTGGAGCTTAGGGGAGCTCAGGGGAGTTTCTACGGGCTGCTCAGGACTTCGTGGAGGCGCGGACTTCGCACGCTTCCACTACTTAGCACTCGCGGCGTGTTTGGGTAAACTCTTTCCACTCTTGTGCACACGCCGCACTTTTCACTTTTTCGGCGCGCGCTCGGGGCAGATATGCCGCCCCGGACACGGCCGCGGTCGAAGAGAGCTTCCGCCAAGCGGAAGCGGTCGGATGATGCCGGCCCCTCCCACGAGTTGGAGGACTCTCCTCCACCGTCCCTCGCACACCCCGCACAGCCTACAGCGCACCCACAGCCCGCACAGCCTCTCCCCGCCGATCCACAGCCACCACCACCGGCTCCACTGGTCGGGCCGCTCGGGATTACGTTCCGAGACGACGCACACCGCGCCGTCTTCGAGCGTATCTCCCAGCGCTCGATCGTACCCTCCAGGTTCGCACACCTCGCTGACCTAGGACGCCTGGGGGTACTTGAGGGGATGCTCACGTTGTACGACAACGTAGGCTGGCGAGATTTTTTCCAGGTGTCGGCGGATACTTTTACCCGTCCGACACTTGAGATTTTGAGTTCTATCGCCCGGACCGATGAGGGATGCTCATTCCGGTTCATGGATCGAGAGTGCCAGGTCACTCTCGATATGATGAGAGCATTTTTCTCATGGCCCGCAGTCCCCGGAGCCGATCGCGGTTATGGCCCCACACATATCCCTCCACCCTCTTTCGACGCCGGTGCCTTCTGGGCACGTATCACGGGTCTCCACGCCGCCTTTGACCCTAGTAGGGCCAAGGCCTCGTCCATCATACATCCCTGCCTACGCATTGCCCAGCGCCTCATGGCGACTACCTTTTTGGCCAGATATGAGCCGGGCACGATGTCTACGCCAGAGCTTTACATGCTCTATGCGATGACACGTCCCAGAGCTCTATCTAGGGATGGAGACGAGCTTGTCCCCGCCGTCGTGATCGATATCGCGGCATGGTACTTAGACCGCATCATTGTATCGGTGGGCGCTCGCTCACCGATATGCTGTGGCGGCCTGATTACCCTGCTGGCTCTTATGACCGGCGAGGATTTCCCCGACGACCTGCGACGCGTTCCGGGCCCCACTTCCTTGTCGATAGACGTTATGGCCCGGATGAAGATGCTGCGTCCGCACGGCGAGCGTCACTGGGTCTGGTTGCACGGCCCCTATGGGGCCGATTACATGATTCTCCCGAGCCCTGCTCGGACTCTGATTGCACCAGCCCACGTTGACTGGCTTCCGGCGATGGATGTCCTCATCCCCGCCGCCTACGTGCTCGAGGCCGAGGAGGCCGAGCAGGGCCCCGCTGCCCACGCTGCCCAGGCTGCTCCCGCAGACCCTGCTGCGCACCCTGCCGAGCCTGCTGCCCACCCCGTCGACCCTGTGGCCTCTCAGCCTGTTCCTGACGTTTCCACTGCTCTTCACACTTCTGTCCCTACCTCTGCCTGTGTCGAGAGTACTTTTGCTGAGCCCACTTCCACCACTGTCACCACTTCCGAGGCTGTCCCCACCACCCCCTCTGCCACCTCAGGCCCTCTGTCCGTGGAGCCCCTTTGCTCCGCACTCCCCGAGCGCCCGCCGACCATAGTCGAGTGCGGAGAGCCCTCGTTCACTTCGGTCGTGGAGACCATGGTTAGCATGATCTCCGCTGGGGTTACACCTTTTGGACCGCACACTTCTGCCCCAGCGGGAGATTCCTCTGTCTCCACCGCCGCCTTATTCTCCGAGAGCGTCGTGGCGTCTGTCCACACGTCTGTGCCACGGACCTCTCTGGCCACCTCGTTACCTCTTTTGCACGCCTCCTTTGCTGCCGCTGCCTCCACTCCTCGCCAGCCGGCGTCCCGGCCTCACACCGAGGCCAGGCCCACTTTTCCAGGCGCGGCCCCTTTTGTCCCATTCCCTGCTGAGCCCGTTACATACTCCACACGCGTACGCCAGCCTCGCCCTGCACAGCCTAGACCGGTGCGTCCCTCTGCACCACCCCCGCCCGACACCGTACTGCAGAGCATACGTGCTCTTGAGGTGGCGGTGAGTGGTCTTAGAGGAGACCTTCGGAGCCTTTCCTCCACCGTCTCTACGCTGTCTGGACGCTTTGACCTGATCCCTCAGATCCACTACTGCCTGACGCAGATCTTAGAGCGTCTCCCGCGCGTACCCCCACCCACCCCGCAGGTTCCCACACACACACCCACACACGCTCGACCTGCTTCCACTCCCACGCCCACCCCAGCTCAGCAGCCTACACCACCACCACCACCACCTCCGCCTCAGGACGGAGACGGCGCGGCACCGCCTTCTTAGGCACTCTTGATGCCTTGATCCATTCCTGTCGTTGTGCTGCCCGTCTCTGCTGGGTCCTGATGCACTTTTGTCCACCCCCCTCCCCTCACTTATTTTGGGATTATATTTCTGATCATATCTATTTGTGCATATCATATCATATCTACTTGGGATTCTCATTTTTGATCACATCTATATATATCTTTTTTGGGAGAGAGGGAGAGTTCTGGGTGCCGTATTTATTTTCGTATCACTCCTAGCTGTGCATGCATCATTTCCGCATCATATTTTCATTTCTTACTTTTCATTTTTTATATTTTTTCTTCCCATCATGCATCCATCCTCACTTGCCCCTCACATTGCTTGTCTCTCTATGTGCCACACTTTGCACATTGAGGACACTGTGCCGTTTAGCTTGGGGGAGTGAGCTTTCACGTTCTTTTTTCGATTTGCCACCTTTATTTTCAGTTTTTCACACCGCTTTTCACTTTTGCACTCATTTTTCGTTATTTTCCTTTTGTTTCGCCATGCATCACGTTTTCCTTACTTACCTGTGTGCCGCATTGCATAGTTCCATTTTCCTTTTATCTTTACTTCTTCCTTATTTTTCATCTCATGCTAGAGATGAATTTTCTGTGATGATGTCTACGTGGAGTTAGCTTATTCTATATGCATGCTATATTTGTCGTGTCTTAGATTTCATTTCTGATATCATATGCTATGACTCGCTTGCATTTAGAAATAGGAGCCCACACTTTTTCCTCATGAAAATGGATGAAATTTTATTATTAGCTGAGCCTGAATATTCATATGTATGCTATCACAGAAAACACACCAAGATTCACGCATTGAATGCCTATATCTGGAGTACTGACTTCTTTTCCTTTATCACTTCTATATGCATGAATTGTACACTTCACTTCCGGATGATTGAATGATTGTTAGCTATGATATATCTGGATTAGTTAGCTTTTTTGCGACCGAAACTGAGTAGATTAGATCACCCTGCTGAAGTTGTCGTGCATGTCTTATAGAGTGAGCCGAGAGTTATATTTATTTCTTTCTCCACAAATCTTGAACAACATTTCTCTACTTTTAAAATCATTGGTGAATCTCCCCTTAGTGATTCTATTTTATGGCATTTCCCCCGTTATTAATTCCTAGCTCCAAATCTCTTATTCCAAAAAAAAAGGAAAAAAATATATATATAATAAAAGAGAGAAGAACATTCTCGTATATCATTATCTCTCTTTGAATTGGGATCATTGTATATATGATATATATAAAAAAAAAAAAAAATCCTCAATAAAAGATCCCATCTCGCTTATTTTCTTTCTTTCTTCTTTCTCTTCTTTGCCTTTGGAGCTTTATAAAAATGGGGATGTAAATATTTTTGTGCCACCACGCTTATAGATAAGCTTGGGGGAGGAGATCCATTGATGTGTGAGAGAGCGACTACTTGACATAGCACGACAACCTAGGCTAAGTGATATTCTATACTCGGTGAGATTGTTTCTAGCTTTACGAAATCCAGAAATCTAAGCCTAGCATTCATTTCATGAAACCCATACTTTTCTATTCTCTCTATTCTATGATGTGATACTCTTATACTCCAGATAGAAAGCGTTCAATTGAAAAGTGTGTGATCTGAGACTTGTATACCGCTTTAGATGATTCAGGCGATGTTAATTTTAAAATCATTCCGTTTCTCATGATTATACCGTTGTTCGTGGGTTTTCTATTTTCTACTTGCACTATTCTACTATGATATCAAAATGAGATTCTTTGACATGTATTTCTCACTCGGTGCATGCCATAAGAGTAAGTGAAACCCACGTCCTGAGAAAATGATCTAGCATCCTACCTCTTCTTTCTTTCTTCCTTTATTTTCGTTTGGTTTTCATTCTTCTTCGTTTTTCATTTTTTTTCGTTTTTCGCCGTTTTCGTTTTCCGAATCCACCGGGTTCGCTTTTTACTTATCTTCCTCGAGGACGAGTAAGAGGCAAGCTTGGGGGATTTTGATCACTCCTTATTTTACACCCTTTTCCCGCATGTTTGCATGCCATTTTGATCGCCCAAATTGTGTTTTTCACTATATATCGACGATATTGCGATGCTTTTCACGATTTGTTGTTTTTGTCGCATTTCAGGTGATTTGGCGCGATTAGGAGTGATCTCGAGATGCGTGTAATCTAGACGGCCACCGACGACCTCCCCGAGGGGTATTTTGCTGTTGGAGAGGAGCGGAAGAAGAATGGACGTCGCCGGAGCGACGAGGAGGCCAAAACGACCAGTTTGGGCATTTTTTGTGTCCCACTCGGCCGAGTGGAGGAGCCACTCGGCCGACCAGCGAGACACTGCTCGGCCGACCAATTCAGACACGAGTTACCTGTGCACTCGGCCGAGCACAGAAGACCCACTCGGCCGAGTGACGAAACCACGTCCGCCCGAGTGGCGCCCAGACGAAGGCTCTCAAAAAGACCGAAGTTACTGTTTTTCGGCCTCTGAGCTTCAGAAGACCCACTCGGCCGAGTGGCAAATCCCGTCCGCCCGAGTGAAGTGAAGCCATCGGCCGAGTGACGACAACTCACTCGGCCGAGCCGCCCCCGAACTGAAGACCCCTGAAGCCCACGACTTACTGGAAATTGACAGGGTTTTCACTCGGCCGAGCGACTTTTGTCACTCGGCCGAGTGCGATGCGCTGCCTGTAGCGAAATTTGCGGAAAACAGGCTGTGCAGGGGCGTTTTGGTCAGGATTTTTAGACGATTTTTGGGGCTATTTAAGCTCTGTTTTTACCCTAGTTTTGGGAGCCTCCTCTCAGATTTTTTGCAGCTTTTTGAGTCTACTTTTTAGCTTTATTAATTGTGATTGGTGAAGAGAAAAACTTTGATTTTTGTTGGGTTGATTGAAGATCTACATTGGTTTGCACTTCTCTTCCACAAAAACTCTATTTTTTATTGTTTATATCATTGTTGTGATGAATTCCATTGTCTATTTCTTTGCCAATTATTGTGCTATTGCTATGATTAGTGAGTAGTCTCCACGCCTTGGGGCGTGGGGATGAACCCTACAAGCCCAATTTCGTATTTGTGTTGAACCGGTAGAAATTGAGCTAGGATTGTTATTAGGGATTAGATTGGGATCGAATTACTACGGATAGCTAGGTATTCACATCAATTGGGATTTGCAAGAGATTGGATCCCAATTCGATAGGAAGCCCTAGAAATCCGAATTGGGTTGGAGTCGGATTTTCGAAGTATCGGTTTGCAAGAAATTGGACCGATGCTAGGATCTCCGGTTGCAATTCCGCGCCGATACCCGTTTGCAAGAGATTGGACGGGTAGGAACTATCCTAATTTAGATTGTGGACCGAGTTTGCAAGAGATTGGACTCGGTGCGCAATTGGACGATGATGTTGATCCCAATGCTAGCTTCCCTAGGCTAGGGTTTGCAAGAGATTGGACCCAAACCTAGGATAGCTATAGACCGGCAACAGCGCGAGAGCGTGAGCTTGGTTTCACATTTAGTTGCAACTAGTTCATCCAAATTCTCATCCTAGCGATTTCGATACCGGCGAACCACAATTGTGAAATACGGTGAGTAGTGGGGATTCCCCATTCCCTAGGCGTTCTCTATTTGATTTGATATTTCGCACTTTTGTCTGACGATTGTGACAGGATCGCCCAAGGCAATTATCCCTCTAAATAGCCAGGTTGATTAGGAGCAAGCACGGTCATTCGTCCTCCCTGTGTTCGATACCCGCTCGCCGCTATACCGTGCGCTTGCGGTAAAACTACAACCGTCGTCCCGGGACGTGTACGCCGGGGCGCGATCAATAGTTTTAGGCGAGGTTTGGATGCTAGCTAAATCATCTTTTACTTTAGTATACCTATTTACTAACTTAGTGTATTTAGACCATAATTGAGAATTAGCATTCCTAAGGTCATCCATTGTTACCTCATCGCCTTCGTTGTCGCTATCATCGGAAGAGGAATCTTTATCTTGCTCCTCTCTAGCCATGAAGCACATGTGTGCTTGCTCCACTTGCTCATCATCCGACTCTCCGCTAGAGGAATCATCGAAGTCGGTGAATGTCCTGACAAGCCCCCTTTTGTACCCTTTCTTGTATTTCTTGGACTTGTCGAACTTCGGCGCCTTCCACTTCTCCTTGTGCTTGTTTTGAGGACACTCCGCTTTCATGTGTCCGTGCTTGTTGCATTGAAAACACAAAGGAGAGGAGGCGTTAGAAGACTTAAACTTCGACTTGTTTTTGAAGTTACCTTTCCGGAAGAACCGGTTGAACTTCTTGGCCATGAGAGCCATAGACTCCAAGTCCAACTCGTCTTCCGAGTTTTCATCATCGGTCGATGTGGAAGTTGATGGAGCGGCCTTGAAAGCAATAGCCTTCTTCTTTGGCTCGTCTTGCTGTAGGTATGACTTCATCTTTTCCTGCAACTTCAACTTGCTATCCTTGCGTACCTCATACGACATCAAGGTACCCATTAGTTGAACAACGGTATAAGTTTTCATATCATTACCTTCCTCGATGGCGAAGGTACGTTTCTCCCAACTAGAAGGAAGTCCATCGATAATCTTCGAGACTTTCTCCTTTTGGGTGTAGGTCTTACCGAGAGCCTCCAACTCGTTTGTGATGTCGACGAAGCGATCATAGTACTCCTTCATCTTCTCACCCTGTAGCATATGAAATAACTCGTAATCTTTATTAACTACAACGAGTTTAGAGTCTCTTACCCTATTTGTTCCTTCATGCAAGATGAGGAGGGAGTTCCATATTTGATATGCACTCTTACATGTGCATATCTTGTTGAAATCCTCGGGCTCCAAAGCGCATTGCAAGGTGTTCATTACCTTGGCATTGCTTACCTTCGCGGCGATCTCCGCGGGAGTCCATTTCTCAAAATCTTCTTCAGCGGGCTCGACATACTCCTTCATCGTGGCCCTCCATAATGAAGCACTCCGGAGGAAAGTTTCCATCTGGCATTTCCAGTACCCGTAGTTGGTACCGTTGAAGAAGGGAGGCCTCGTTGAGGAGTGTCCTTCCATCACCGAAGACGCTCCTTCACGATTCTTGAAGGTTCTATAGTCGGAAGGTGGACGAACGGTCTTGTTGTCGTTGGCAGACATAGCTATAGACTTGGCTATGATACCAAATGTAATGCCCTGCTAAGCTACTGCACAAGTACTAGAGGGGGGAGGGTGAATAGTACTTTAAAATAATTAAGAGGCTAATTCCTAATTACCTTGCAAACTCTACCAATTAATGCGGAAATGCGGAATAGTAAATAATCGACAACAAATAAGACAATCACAAACATACGATATTACTGGGTTCGGATCCACCCAAGTCTCCCCGACTTGTTCCCGGTGATCCTACGTCCCAAACACCTGGATCACTTCCGGATACTTGAGTTAGAAAACCTAACTCAAGATTTCCACTATGAAATACTTGTGAAAAACCTTCATAAGTCAAATCATACACAAATGAAAATTGTGACTCCCACAACCCGGGATCACAAACACACTCTCACAACCTAGAGTGAATCACTTACAATAACAAAGTAAATTGAAATGAAAGTTCTTACCACAAAATACCTATGCCTTGAGTAAACTTACGATTTAGGGCAAAGATGATTTTGGGGAAGATGAAGAGGCACCAAACCCTAGCTCCAAGAAGATGACCAGC
The DNA here is from genome assembly GCA_030789695.1 of Scilla litardierei. Taxonomy (NCBI): domain Eukaryota; kingdom Viridiplantae; phylum Streptophyta; class Magnoliopsida; order Asparagales; family Asparagaceae; genus Scilla; species Scilla litardierei. Next base: position 65,017,976 of record CM061135.1, on the reverse strand, counting down.
AATGGAGAGCTATGAGGATGATGGTGACCTAGGATCAAGCACTTGGCTTGGAAGGCTCACAATCAATGAATCTCTCTTTTGAAATAAGAGTGAGAAGAGATTCAAGATTGGAATGAAAGAGCTTTGAATAGGATTGAATGATTTCTCTTTGATCTCTAAACTTGTCTTAATATCAGCCTTGAGTGCAATGAATGCAGCTCATCAAGTATATATAGGTTAGAGGAAAGAGAGAGAGAAAAACGTTTCAATTAAAGCTCCAACGGCTCTATTCTGAACCAAACTAGTCGGTCAAAGAACAACCACCGACCGACTAGTTCATCAACTAGTCGGTCGGTCAATCAACATTAACCGACTAACTGGTGAACATGGAATAGGTCGATGTTCAGACTTAAGGAACTAGTCGGTCAAAAAAGACTTGCCGACCGACTAGTTTCACAACTAGTCGTTCGGTGAGTTAACTTAGACCGACTAAGAGATAAAACACAAAGTCTTAGAACAAATAGAATTAGTCGGTCTAAGAACAAAAGTTGACCGACTAGTTCATCAACTAGTCGGTCGCCAAATGTACATGGACCGACTAACAACAAACAGTAACTAGGCATGTAAAGTAGAAGCTCAACTAGTCGGTCATAGAAGCATCACTTACCGACTAGTTCACAAACTAGTCGGTCGGTGAGTCAACGTAAACCGACTAACTGTAAACAGTAAAGAGCTATGATTTGAGAAGGTAAAATAGTTGGTCCAAGAAGGATTACCGACCGACTAGATCACCATCTAGTCAGTTGGTTCTTCTTCTTGAACCAACTAACATACACAAGAAGTCGCGAATCGAAGCGCGATGCTTCGGGAAAGTTAGTATGGACTTCTACTAAGATCCTATGTCTAAGATAGGAGCGTTATGAAGATTAAAACGTAAGACCTACTCAAGACTTAACATTCTACGGAACGAAGCTAAAAGAATATAAATAAAACTTGACGAACCGTCTTCGAAAGCTTCGTTCCGAATCTTCATAACTTCTAAAATGGTCCAAAAGCTTCAACGAAGCTTTAGGCATACAATCACGTGCTTTGAGAAGTCTCGAGACGTTGCTTTGGATGTTCATATGAATTTGGCGACGATCTCCATAACTGCGCTCATAAATTGTTAGTTCACAATATATTTATGTTTTTTCATCATCCAAAACCAAATCCTGGGAGTCCAATATCCAACAGGACCAACTCGGCCAACACAATATTTCCAACACTTAGCCAATACATGAGAGCCCCAGACCACTCGACCGAGTAAATTAGCTACTCGACCGAGTGGAGCCCAAACAGTATGAATATTTCAAGGGTTTCTCAAGCCATTGTAGCTCAACCGAGTAAGCAAGGCAACTCGACCGAGCAGAGCGACTACTCGACCGAGCACGGTCTAAATAGTACGATGATTTTGAAGAATTTTCAAGCCTACTGTAGCTCGACCGAGCGGAGCACTACTCGACCGAGTAGTGCATATTAGCCCTAACCAGAAGAAGCCCTAAGCAGAGCCGCGTATCGGCACTCGACCGAGTAGGATGCCGCAGCCCATCAAATTTGAGGCACAAGAAGCCAATTTTTCAAATTTTTTTGTGGGGTCCACCCCCTTGTATATAAGCACAATTTTTGCCCAGATTGAGAGAAGCTTATTTTCCTTAGCCTTAGTTTTAGTTTTAGTTTTCTTAGAGAGTTTTGAGTGCCGTTGTTATTGTTGAAGACAAAGTTTGGATTTTTATTAATTACTTTTGCTTGGAATCTTGTGATCTTAATTATCTGCTCTTGATTATCGATCTTCGACATTTTGGTAATGATATCTCATCTTTCTATGCTTGTTTTGATGTTTTCTATTGCGATCATGAATTCTATTGCTTTTATTGAATGTTTTGTTGATCTTTCTATGAATTAGCCCTAGGATCTTAGGATTTAGATATAAAGTTAGGATTTTTATGTTGTTTTGGTATAAACGGGATGTATTTTGGTTGATACAACCAAGTTTATAGGAGATTCCAAATAGGATTTGTGACCACGACAGTGGCACACATCTTGAATGGATATCCTATGGGCTTAATTAGGCACGTTAGTGAATTCATTTGGAGTTCGTGACCACGATAGTGGCATGCACTTTGATGGTTTCCACCGGCATCCTATATTACTGATTGATGACTACATCAGTAGCGTCAATGAGAGCCACCAAATCACAGATTAAAGCTCTATCCACGACAGTAGCGTGAGTAGAGATTGAGAATAGTTGTCGATCGTAGTGCACGGATCACGTGTGAGGCTATCCACGAAGGTGAGGCTAAACACGGGATACGTTAGACGAGTGGCAGAAGGACAGTTGGTCATGAGATTTACATATTAGATGCGACAATCTCTCTCTAATAAAGCCAATTCAACATAGGAATTCTACCTAGCATTGACATCCGACGATCCTAGTGATGACTCCTATTGCCCTAGTCTTTTATATTACCGGTAATCCTACTTGAGAAGATAAACGTGTCAACCTTTCTGAGTACACTAACTAACACTTTTCTGAGATTCAGAACAAAACCTAAGATTATATAAGCATCTGCCTCCCTGTGGGTTCAACATTTTACTATATTACAAAGCTTTGCCACCATGCACTTGCGGTAGTTTTCGTGTTAAAATCTAGAGCGAAACAAGCTTATGGCGCCGTTGCCAGGAGGTAACTGTTTATACTTCGGTTATTTTCTTTATTGAAGAAACTGTTAGTTACTCGTATCATCTTCTCTTCTTTCCATATCTTTGTTTTTTTCCTTTTCTATTGACATTTTCTCTGAGTTGTTGCCTATGCATGAACACTTGCCTTGGGGGATCGGACGATCTAATATTTGACCCCGAGATTGAAAGAACAGTAAGGCGGCTCAGAGCAGAAAAGAGGAACCATATTTTTCAGGTATCAATAGCAGAAGGTTCTAATACTCATCCGCATACCAGCAACATCCAGGATCACATGAAGCCTAATTTATATAGTATATCTTCTATCTTGAGACCGCAACTAGCAGATGGAAATTTTGAATTAAAGTCTGGGTTGATAAATCTGATGCAGCAGGATCATTTCCACGGGCATACACATGATAATCCCAACCATTATATAGATCTCTTCTTGGCAAAGTGCGACACTTTCCAAGTTAAGAATGTGAGCGACGACGCAATAAAGTTACGTCTATTTCCATTTACTCTGAGGGACAAAGCGGCTTGTTGGTTGATGGTGCACCCTACGAATACTTTCAAAACTTGGAAACAGTTGGCCTTAGCCTTCATCAAGTTCTATCCACTATCCAAAACGATGACGATAAGGAGGGCCGATCATGAACTTTAAGCATCTTCCACAGGAATCACTCTACGAAGCATGGGAACACTTTAAAGACTTGCAACATCAGTGCCCACACCATGGCGTTTCGGATTGGGATCTCATCGGAAGCTTTTATAATGGTCTCAAGCCCGACACCAAGATGATTATTGACGCCTCTGCACAAGGTGCACTATTGTCTAAGCTACCAGAGGAGGCCACGTCACTGCTAGAACAAACGTCCTCCAACAACAAACAATGGAGCGACGATCGCTCAACATTTAGAGGCACCGGTTCTGAGGTAAATGTAGCCACACAGCTTGAGGGGCAACTTGAGACTCTTTGCAAGCAGGTTGCGCGAATTGAGCAGAGGTTGGATGCTATTCCTACTACTTCCAAAGCTCCAGTATATGCCACTTATGAAGATTACGCCGAGCAAGGGTACGCTCCAATAGAAGGGTCATATGAAGGAACGGGCGTACCGGTGGAGCTAGTTAGTTAATAGCGGGTGAGGGGAGCGATCTTAGACCTCTGGGGTCAAATCCAGCATGTAAATCACATCCTAGGTTCTCATACAGCAACCCCAACGGAGCATTGTGACGTCCCCTAGATTTAGTAATGTGTGGTCGGAACGGGGATATCAGATTTAAATATTTATAACCGCAAGCGCACGGTGTTTAGTGTGGCTTGGGGGTCGAACACGGGGAGGCGTGTGATGTACTTGTTATTAGACAGGATTCGGATCACCCGTTGGATGAGCTAGCTCTATCGCTAGATGGGTTGTCACGAAATGATACTAATAAGATGTAAGATATAAATAAGGGAACCTAGGACCTTGGTTTTCACCTTATCATGTGTCCCCTCTATTACGAACGACGGATTGGAATTCGATCGGATTCTAGGGTTTAGTGGTGAGACGTTGCCTCTAAAAGTGATACCTAGTGACCCATAGGCCCGATATTCCGGTCGATGCCCAGGATGATACGCTACGTCTACCTGGGTTCGGACGGTGGGCATTCCCATGACCATTAACACCGACCGACTCCGGGAGCACTAGGCTCACAATGATTGCTCCTGACATTTTATCCTGTCGTTCCCACGAGCTAGGATTCATTGTCTATGCTAGGGGTGTGAGCTGTGGCTAGGGGATCAAACTCCCGTTTTATTTTCCCTTGGCCCGATGGTCAGAGGCGGTCTTTCTCCCGCCAATGACAATGAAACGCCCCACGTAACCATCTAAATTCCTATATTCTGTCGAAACCCTAATCCTATGGTCATTATAGGGAGAACCCATGAAGAGATTTCCACCAATATCCCAGATTAGAAAACTACTCACAGTTCATTGCAAAAAGAGCAACACAACAAATTCTAACCATTGAAATCAAGATCAAGCAATAGAAATATGAGCAAATACTATTAAGAATGCAATATCAAAGTATCAAGACAATCAGAAAAATTACTAGACAAAATAAATTCGCAGCCGTCAAAAATCCCAAAAAGACAGTTTTAGAAAAGGGGATCTCGTTCTGGCAAAACACCTAGGGCTATATATAGAATTCACGACCACCCGATCGGTAGAGGCATCAACCGATCGGGTGAGCCGGCGGTTGACTTGGCCTTCGGTTCTTCAGATACTTCATCCAATTGCCGAACCAATCGGGTGAGTCATCGGGTCATGAGCTGGGAAACTTTGGCTACAAATGAACCGATCAGGTGAGTTTTCACCCGATCGGTTGGAATTCAGCTCCAAAAGATAGAGAACACTGCGGCTCCACCCAATCGCTATACCGATCGGGTCGGCTGACCGGTTGGGAAGCAGCTCCAAAAATAGAGAGGACCGCGTCTCCACCCGATCACTGAACTGATCGGGTGGGATCTTCTTCACTGTTGCTTCTATCCGGGTTAGATACGCGTGCACGAACCGATCGGGTGGGTCTGTCCACCCGATCGGTTGAGGGCTGAAATATGATATTCTTCGACGTTTGGCCCTCGGGATCGCACGTGGTACCTCCCATTGCTCCGGGGACTCATGATATCTGCTTTATATGTCCCCAACAATGGCAATCTCATGCAATGGCACAGAAGCACGAAGAAAGTGAAAAGATACAAAAAACACAAAAGAGTGGATATGAAACAACGAAAAACAATGGTAAATCAAAAAGAAGACGTGCGTGAATATAAAAAATATAATCACACGTCAAAATTCCCCAAGCTGAACCCTTCCCCGTCCTCGAGGAAGATGAGTGAGAGTAGGAGCTCGGAGGGAAAAAGAAATAGAAAGGAGGAAACGGAAAGAGAAACAAATTCCTAGATCACCCGTCAGAGCCAATGTAATACCCCGCTCCCAGGGATACCCGATAAGTACGAATCCGTAACAGATATTCCTGAAGAGGCGGGTGTTACGAAGGGAAATACAAAATTTCAAAACTCGGGCAGGTCCACTGCGCACTGCTGGGATAGTACTGACCGGTGCCCCGTTTACGGTTTGGGCGCAGTGTCGTTTTACCGCAAGTGCACGGTTAGTGTAGGGTGCGGGTTTATCGAACTCAGGGAGGTGGATGGCTTGAATGGCTACTAGCCTCGCCTAGGTTGTGTGCTAGCTACGCGGATGATATGGGTGGAAGTGTAGAAATAAAAGAAAGAAATGAAAAATACACGAAATGAATCCCCGCTAACACGGGCTAGAGCATTCATGACACTTGACATTTGACTTGACCCAGGGTGAGACATTGCCCCAAAAGGTGGTACCTAGCGTCCATGGCCCGATATTCCGGTCGGTGCCAAGCACGCTAGGCCTACCCGGTTCCGGACGGTGGGCATTCCCATGTCCATTAACACCTTCCGCAACCGGGAGCATTAAGTCCACAATGATATCTCCCAACACTTCGTCCAAGCCGCTCCCGCGTGCTAGGACTCGATGTCTACGCTGGGGGCATGAGCTATGGTTAGGGAGTCAACCGCCAAGTTTATTCCCCCTTGGCCCAACGGTCGAAGGCGGTCTTTCTCCCGCCGATGACGATGAAACACCCCCGAGTAACCCTAATGGCCAAATAGGTCGAATGTGATTTCCAGCAATACATCGAAGCGGATCTTGACTGGACAAGCACCGGACCCCAATCCCCAACACATCTAGTGTGTTGCCATACGAATTGGACTCAGATTGCTAGAAATCCCCATTGACACATTTCATCGAACACATGCCATGCAACCTAGTCAAATGAAACAACCAAACATCAATCCTACCCGAACCCGTATTAGGGTTCATCAACACTACTCCATGGTGAGAAACATAAAAACAAGCAAAACAAATAACATACAAACATTCACCATAGAGTAAAATGAAAACAACACAATACAATAGAAAATGAGAGAAGAAAAATACTTATCTTGATTCGAATCCAACAATCCGGTACAAGATTTATTGAGAAAAGACCTAATCTAAACTACCCTAAGCTTCACAAGATAAGGGGCAAAAAGCCCTAAAAAACTGAAGAAGGAACTAGAAGAAGATGCCCTAAAAGTCGGCCAGCATTGGGTATTTATAGCCCCCATTCCGAGCCCTAACGGATCGGGTCCAAAACCACAGGAAAAACACCACCCGATCGGTTGACAAGTCAACCGATCGAGTGATCTGTTACAAATAATAAAGAAAACGGCGGATCTTCACCCGGTCAGATGAACCAGTCGGTTGAGTTCTTGGGGTGACCGGTTGGATCATGGCGCCATCGGGTGAAGAGGTCGGTTGGATGCCCGTGTCTTGGCTCCTCAGAATCAGCTACAGATGAACCGATCGGGTGAGAGTCACCCGATCGGTTGGCATTTGGCTCAAAAAGACAGAGAAACGGCCGCAATGAACCGGCCTGAGAACCGGTCAGGGTGACATCCGCTTGAGCTCTAGCTGAGACCGGGTGATGCACGCGTGCATCACCCGATCGGTTGACTTTGTTCAACCGATCGGGTGAGGGGCTGAATGATGCAATCATCGTCGTTTGACCCCCTGGGTCACGCGTGACTCCTCCCGTTGTGCCGGGGACTTGTGATATCGTCGTTTTTATGTCCAAAATGCTAGAAATTCCTGCAAAATACCAAAAACACGGAAAAGTGAAAGAAAACAAGAAAATACAAGAAAACAAATAAAAGACGGCGGAAAATACGGAGAAACACGGAAGAAAATGCGCGCAAATATATGAAATATAAACGCACGTCAAAATCCCCCAAGCTGAACTCTTCCTCGTCATCGAGGAAGACGAGTGAGAGAAGGAGCTCAGAGGGAGAAAATAGAGAGAAGGAGAGAAAAAGAGAACTCTATATCCTACATCGCCCATAAGGGCCAACAAAATCAAACACGCCACACGAAGCAATCATACGACAAAACACAACACTAAACCAAGGAATGTGAGTCCAAACAAGTGCCGTGGGCCCATGCGGTGAAGCGCGAGTGAGCGTGGTCGTGTGCTAGCAAACGGTATCACTATCTATATTGTGCAATAAAGCTCCATATACACATACCCAAAGAAAGACCCAAATATCGATTCAATTTGAAATTGCGGTGAATATTAGCTCAAGCATGCATGAAAAGAGTATAAGAATAGAAGCGTATCATGCATCGGGGACTCCACTGCTAGGGACTAGGAAATCACCACACTATAGCCTAGGTAATCGCTAGAAGGTCCCTATGTCAAGTGTTTTCGAAAACGATGGAGGTTGAGAAGATGTGGAGTAGAACACTCGGTGCAAATTCTCGCCTTCCCCTTATTCACGGCAAGTAGGAAAATATTCACACTGGAATTTTTTTTGGGTTTTGGGTATTTGTATATATTTTTTCTTTTCTTTTCATTTCTCACCTTTTTGGGTTTTTCTTTTCTTTTCTCCTTTTTTTGGATTTTTGGGAATTGGGATATTTACATGTGTACTCTCCCAAGTAGGAGAACGGTACACGACAAGGGGATTTGCACCAAGTAAAATAAAAAATGAAATCGGATTCTAAACACTTGGACAAAGGAGATATTTCTCGCTAATCAGAGCATAGGCTAAATGGGTTATCCTAGTCCTTATTTGTGGAATCCTGACACATGCGAATTGAAATATACGATATAAATATAGCATGCATATAGAAGCAGATAGTAGAAGCAAATACCGCATATTCAAATCGAAGCAAGATAATCTAGGGGTCAACCAAGGATAGGTATATAAAACATAATCACAAGGTAGTAGCACACCAAACAGCTAGGCACGACGCACGACTCACAAAAAGCTAAGTGGACCCGTGATGCATGAAATGCAAGAGGACTCGATATCCTAGGGTTAGTGAATGTGATTATCGAAGCTGTGCAAGGTGCGCATGTGATTTTCGTGGCAATTCATCATTGGGTTCATCTCTAGGAGAAAGAGATAAAAAGAAGAAAAGAAAAAGAAAAAAAAGAAAAACACGGAGAAAAACGACTCAAATAACGAAGAAAAAGAGACAAATGACGCACGAAGTGTGACTCCCCCAAGCTGAAACTTGCATTGTCCTCAATGCAATAGTAGTAAATACGGGAGGGCAATGAAAATGGGGGGGGGGTGCACGGACACAAAAAATGAAAAACACGAAAAACACGAAAAACACACGAACAAAACTGGAAAATAAAGAGAAATTAACAACTTAATTAAGGTGTACCATGATACATGGCACATTATAAGCTTAAGTTGTACCATATGCATGGTACAACATAAGCTTAAGATATTCCCCCCTTTATTAGCCATATGTCGCATGCACTTATGCATATATAATGTGACTTTCCCACTCATCCAGAGATCCTCTCCGCAAGGGAACAGATTCCCTTTGCACACGACTTCGTGTGCGCGACGTTCGAGGTCCGTATTCCCTCGTACATCCCCCACAAGGGTGTACAAACGTCTTCCATATCCAACATCTCCCACTCACACTTGAGGGATTGTAAGAGAACGTCTTCCCTTAGTTCTTTCATCTATCATACGAGAAATAGACCGTCGCGACCGTCATGCGCGTAGAGTCTGTTGTTGTGCACTTGTTAGAGATACACAACGACCTCGAAGGTGCAAAGTTGAGTAGTTCAACGCATGCTTTACCCTAGATTAATTCTTCACATTTCTTGTACTTTATATTCAACAATTGAATCCCATCTGGATTACAATTGGCTGGCCAGCTTTGAATAATTAAAGTCCAAATGCGAATATGAAATCAATCTTCCTCTTCTTGCGAACCTTCTGATCTTGACTTGATTCGCTTTTCTAACGTGCCCCGCCGAGCCGAATTACCATAGCCCATTAGCAACACGCTAAGATAGCGATCATCTCGTCAAATCTAAAGGAACCAATTGGAGTCCTTGAGGGTAAGAGTTAAGACCCGTATGGCCTTTGAGTCTCACATAATAGCAAACACTATTGCTACTAACTCAGTGGTCGAAATGCATACGTGGTATGAACACGTATTTACAACATCACTCCTTTCCCAGGGAGAGTATGTCTTAATGATGTTGTACGGATGAAAGATCAGACACCACAGTGCCTATCTTTTGAGTCCCCTTACTACTCAGGAAATATTCCCGGACTCTCATCCTGCATAAGACAGATAGGATTATAAAATCCAATGAGATCTTTTTATCCTTGTGATACAGATCTCAGATCTTTTGTAAGCATCCAGATAGATGCAGATCTTTCATTCGACTATCTTTGTTAAAGTCATGACTCTAAATTATTCGTCTAATGATTTTGACTTTAAACTAGTCTCATCTCTATCTTATCCATCTGATAAGATAAGGCGGTTGCTCATGTGAGAGAGCCAACCTTAATCTGTCCGACATACACACAATTCAGCTGAGATTTCAAAAATGTACACAAACATTTCTTTAAGAAATTCATATGCAATGCTTGAAAAAGAACTTATTCTTTTATTAAATTTGATCTTTCTTAGACATGGGAATATATATTGGTACAACTCAGCTCATACGCAATCCTTGGGATGATAAGTGTTTATAAAACACATTTCTGGGGATTGCTTTCGTAAGCTGATCCTCTATCATCTCATGCGTAGATATGTACCTTATGTCTACCTTCTTGGTTTTATCATAGTCTTTTGCAAACCTGCAGTTCCTTTAAGATACTGCATTATCCTCTTAACCGCTTTCCAGTGTTCTTGCCCTGGGTTGGATTGGTAACATCTTACCATTTCCAACGGCAAAACAGATGTCCGGTCTCGTACATACCATAGCGTACATAAGACTATCAACTGCACTGGAATATGGAACTTTTTCCATAATTTCCTTTTCCTTTTGGTTCTTTGGACATGATTCCAGATATAAATTATCGCATATGCTTATATGAATATCAATGGACTTGCAGTCCTGCATATTAAATCGTTCTAGAACCTTCTTTATATAAGTCTCCTGTGAAAGAGAAAGAAGTTTCTTCGAACGATTCCTTGAAATCTTAACTCCAAGGATATATGCGGCTTTTCCTATGCCTTTCATCTCAAATACTGATGAACAGCCAAGCCTTGATACTCATCACAAAGCCCTTGTCATTTCTGGCTATTAAAATGTCATCTACATATAGAGACATAATAACATGCTTGCTTTTAATCCTCTTGATATATACGTAGTTATCTTCATCAAGTATGGAAAATCCATTTGATAAGACAATTTCTTGAAATCGTATATACCATTGCCTCGAGGATTATTTAAGACTATATATGGACTTACGAAGTTTACAAACCTTATGTTCGTTTCCTTCTTTTACAAACCCTGTTGGTTGTTCCATATAGATCTCCTCGTCCAATTCTCCATTGAGAAAGGCAGTCTTTACATCCATCTGATGTAATTCGAGGTATAAGCAAGCTACCATTGCCAGAATCAGGCGAATCGAGGTAAAACGCACAACAGGTGAGAAGGTCTCTTCGTAGTCTATCCCTTCCTGTTGCGTAAAACCTTTCGCGACAAGGCCGAGCTTATATCTATCTATAGAGCCATCAGCCTTATGCTTGATCTTGAGAACCCATTTGTTCCCAATTGCTCTATGTCCTCTGGGTGAGTTAACTAAGTCCCAGACTTGGTTAACTTTCATGGATTTCAATTCCTCCTTCATCGCTTCCATCCATTTGTCTTTTGCAGGGCATGATGTGGCATATTTGAGATTCTTCAAGTCCTTGTTGACTTGAATTTAGATCAATTCTAATATCACTCCCACTTGAAATGTTGTTAGATTGCTCCCACTTGGATCATTATTCCCGTTTGGAATAGGATAATCGTCATTCGTATAATCCATTGGTGAAGGTTGAAAAGTATTTTCGTGTATTTTCGTTTTCACCAAGAATTCTCCCACTCGAATGAGGTAATCCTTCTGATCACAAATCTCAAATAGAGATAAGTCCTGACTTATCTCGCCCTGTCTTGGAAACTCGTTTTCCAAGAAAGTGACATCCCTCGACTCAAACTCAATTAGCACACCATTGTCTTCCTGACTAACAAAAACATAACCTTTGGAGTTTAATGCGTATCGTTTAAAGATACATTTCCTTCCCCCATGGCCCAAGTTTGCCATACTTATGGGAGGAAATATGTGCGTTGAATGCACAAACTCAAGGTAAAATGTTTAAGTCAGGAGACCTTTGGTTCCACAACTCATAAGGAGTGGAGCTAACTGATTTCGAGGGTACGCGGTTTAAAATGAAAACGGTTGTCAATAATGCATCACCCCAAAAGGTGATTGGCAAGTTAGCTTGCGCCATCATTGAACGGACCATTTTTCATTAAAGTCCTATACCTCCTTTCTGCAACACCAATTTGTTGAGGAGTATAAGGCATAGTTACCTGATGTACTATGCCTTTTCATCACAAAGTTCCTTTAAACTTGTTGATTGATATTCACCGCCCCTATCGGTTCGCACGACCTTAATCTTGCGATCTAATTGATTCTCCACTAAACTCATATAGTTTTTAAAGCAGGTTTAGTGCTTTCACTTTTGTGGGATATCAAATAGATATGACCGAATCGGGTGAAATCATCAATTAAAAGTGATGAAATAGGACTTCCCGCGTCTTGTCTTGACATTCATCGGACCACATATGTCCGAATGGATAAGTTGTAATGGAACCTTGGCCCTTGTGCCGGTTCCAAAACGGCTTGCGACAAGATTTCCCCACAAGGTAATGTTCGCAGGTCGACTTTTCAACCTTTGAAACATTTGATAGAAGGCCACGTTTGGCAAATCTATCCATACGCGTTGGTCCAATATGACCAAGCCTTGTGTGCCAACAAATTATATTAGACTCATTAGTCAAAGAATTTGTCACAAGGAAATTTTTCATTACATGAGGAATCATATATTGTACTTATTACAATAAATCCTTTGAAATACATAACCCAGAAACTAATAAAAGAATTATTACAAAATAGGTCCACTTTACAATCATGAAGGAACCAACTATTACAAAGACCCATTAATTGACCACAGTTTTAATATTCCTTTGAATATATGGAATGAAGAGAACATCATGTAGTAGGAGAGTGAGGGCCGTTGTCCAAGACAAGCTTGCGAGTCCCAACGCCTTTCACTTCAACACGTGTGTTTGTTTCCTACATTGATCCACTTCATTCCTTGGGTATCCGGTGATACTCCACGAAGGACCCGTCTGTCCTTTGCTATGTGGTCGGTGGCACCTGAATCAATTATCCAAAAATGGATTAGATTCCACAAGAAATAGTGGACTAGAAACACATATGTAACTAGTATTACAAGTTACCTCGTCACTTCCACTCGTACACGAACGAGCATAGTGACCGAGCTTGTTGCACTTGAAGCACTTGATCCTTTTCAAGTCTTTCTTCTTGTGCCATTTCTTGTGCCCACCCTTATGTTTGGGTTCCTTGGTAGACTCAGGTTGCTTATTACGTTCATTAGAAGACTTCGAACGATCTTTACGTTTCTTTCCCCCGTGTGAGGAACTAGCAACCATGTGCACTTCTACACCTGGCTTGGCAGCCGCAAGCCGCTCTTCCTCTAATTCGAGGTGCTTGGAAACATCGTTGAAGGTCTTGATGCTCTCATTATGAGTGAGATGCATCTTCATCTGATCCCACCCATTTGGTAGGGAACGTATGACTGCTTTGGATTTGTTGCTCATCCGTGAGCACATGACCTGCTTCCTTTAACTCTGATATAAGGTTCGCCATATGTCGCAGATGTTTCCCCATGGAATGATCTGGACGTTTCTTATATGTATCGAACTTTATAGTTAAGGCGCGAAGTTTGGACACCGATGTGCCACCGAACTTCTCCTCTAGCTTGGACCATATGTCCATGGCTAGGTCATGATCTCGGAAGATGCGCATTATGTCATCAGCCATACTGCTTAATAACGTAATGTGCGCTATCTTATTCTTCCGAGACCCAAGCATCAAAGCTTCCTTGTCTCTTCGGTGTTGGGCCGTAGTGCCCTACTCGGGTTCAATCATTACGTTCTTTAGAGTTTCGAGCACTTCTTGCTCCTCTAAAACGTATTGTATCTTAATGGACCAAAGTTTGTAATTATCGCCGTTGAGTTTTTCACCTTGTTTAACTCAGCGACGATATTCTTTGAAGCGGAAGACATTTTACTTTTAAAATGCTGCAAAAGACACAAAACCGAAGGTTCGATCAAAAACATTGCATAAAAAATTCTTAAAATATAACTCCCACTTGAAATGATAATAGAGTATCCCATTTGGATAGTTCTAAAAATTCAAATCCCACTTGGAATTATATTATATTTGATAAGTTACTTTCGAAAAATATTGAAGATGTTGTTCTAGAATCGAAAAGGTCTCTATGATTCCAATCACCATCTAGAACAACTTTCAATATTCCACCATCACTTATCAAACAATAGTACTCTTATAGTACTAGCAGCGGAAAATGAGCATTTGATAAGTTACTTTCGAAAAATATTGAAGATGTTACTCTAGAATTGGAAAGGTCACTATGTTTCCAATCACCATCTAGAGTAACTTTCAATATTTCTCCCTCACTTTATCAAATGTTAGTACTCTTATAGTACTTTGCAGCGGAAAAGCGTTTTTGAAAACGTATTTTTCAAAACGAATTTAAAATACATTGGCTAATCTCCGTAGAGTAGAGCACAACGTCATAAGTTCATTGGCTAACTCTCCGTGGAGTAGAGCACAATGACATGGCTAATCTCGCATGAAGTAGAGCATTACGGCTAATCTTCAAGGAGTAGAGCACAATTACATAAGTACATTGGCTAATCTTCGTAGAGTAGAGCACAATGACTTGGCTAATCTCGCATGAAGTAGAGCACTATGGCTAGTCTTCAAGGAGTAGAGCCCAAGTTAAAAAACTTCATTAAAATGTTAGTTCCGTATGAACTAGTCGGCACTGTGGTTAGCCCCGTATGGGCTAATCGGCACATCCGAGTTTGGCCAATGCCTTTTGTCACCCCGTATGGGTTAGTAGGCAAGTTTGCAGTCGACCCAGACCTTCTGTCAGATTGGTCGACCAAAAACTCCAAATTGGTCGACCAATTTTTCGAAAGCAACTTCTTCCCGCCAGGGCCTCTGCCCTGGTCGGTGCTTGGCCAAGGGCCGGCCAGGGCCTCTGCCCTGGCCGGCCAGGGGCCCTGGCCCCCTCGGCCAGGGCCGGGCCGGCCAGGCCACTGGCCGGGGCCAGGGCAGCGCCCTGGCCTCAGGCCAGGGCCTGGCCGAGGCCAGGGCAGGAGCCTGGCCCCGGCCAGCGGCCTGAGGCCAGGGCGCCGCCCTGGCCTCTGCCAGGGCGGCCTGGCCGCTGGCCGGGGCCAGGGCTCCTGCCCTGGCCTCGGCCAGGCCCTGGCCTGAGGCCAGGGCGCCGCCCTGGCCTCTGCCAGGGCGGCCTGGCCGCTGGCCGGGGCCAGGGCTCCTGCCCTGGCCTCAGCCAGGCCCTGGCCTGAGGCCAGGGCGCCGGCCCTGGCCTCTACCAGGGCCGGCAGGCCGGCCCTGGCCACTGCCCAGGGCCGGCCTGGCCCTGGCAGTGGCCAGGGCGCCGGCCCTGGCCTCTGCCAGGGCCGGCAGGCCGGCCACTGCCGGCCTGGCCATGGCCGGCCATGGCTTGGCCATGGCCGGTCATGGCCAAGGCCATTCGGCGTTGGCCGGCCATGGCCCCTTTGGCCATGGCCCGGCCACCCCCTTTGAATGGGGTTGCCGCACTTATTCCTCCCCCTTGATGGGGTGTCGCCGGTGGTTATTGGCCGTAGCCAACCCCCTCCGCTTGAGGAGAGGGGGTGCATGGCCTTCATAGCCCATTGGCCATGGTGCACATGCACCAAATTTCCTCTTACCCCGATGGAAGTAACTACCATCATCTTCCTCGATGAAGCACCCGTTCGTCGAGAAATTAGTTATTTCCTAATGGCCGTGTGCCAAAAATGAAAAATAACACACTACGTGAACGGTCGGTTCTTCCCGTCACGAAGAGTTCCTACCATATCCGTAATGATAGGAGACCCTAACGTGAAAAGAACAACCGCTGCGTTCTCTCCGTCACGAAGCGTTCCTACTATATCCGTAATAGTAGGAGACCCATTCGTGAAAAAGACAACGACTCGGTCATAGTTTCGACGGGGCGGTGGTTTGACCGGGGTGAACCCATATGGCTTTGATACCAATGTAGGATCCTGCCAAAACAGAGTTAGGATCGATAATATGAAGTTTAGACTTACGCTTGCGTATGCGGCACGGTAGTCTACGAACTTCGCCTTCGGATTCGCCACGACGGATCGAGTCTTCTCACGAACGGAGTAAGGCTACTAATCCACAATCTAAATCTCTACTTTAAGATTAAGAACTTGGATAGAGGAAGAGAAAGGATTTCTGCAGAGCTTCGCTATGATGAAGTTGCATGCATGAATTTCATGCAAAAAGGTGTAAGGAAAATGGCTACCCTTGGGTCTTATTTATAGCCCCCAAGGTAGTTATTTTTAGGGTAAGTTGTTCCTTTGGAACAACTTAATTAAGGTGTACCATGATACATGGCACATTATAAGCTTAAGTTGTACCATATGCATGGTACAACATAAGCTTAAGATATTCCCCCTTTATTAGCCATATGTCGCATGCACTTATGCATATATAATGCGACTTTCCCACTCATCCAGAGATCCTCTCCACAAGGGAACAGATTCCCTTTGCACACGACTTCGTGTGCACGAAGTTCGAGGTCCGTATTCCCTCGTACATCCCCCCACAAGGGTGTACAAACGTCTTCCATATCCAACAGGGTGCACGGACACAAAAAATGAAAAACACGAAAAAACACACGAACAAAACTGGAAAATAAAGAGAAAGTAACATACAAAATAAAAGATATAAAACGCAACGAAGGACTCAAAGACACAAACACACGACAACGACACACGAAAACATGCACACAAAAGTCGATTTTCCCCAAGCTGAACATGACAATGCTAGCAAAATGATATGATCAATGTGATGCAGAAATATGCTAGGGGAAAATCGGAAAAGAAAGAAATCAGAATGCAGGAGAGACAGTCTGCTCGTTCTCCTCGGAAGAGGATGTGGGGTGAAATGATAGAAGGGCACGACATGAAGGGTTATTAAGATGCAAAAGCAAATCCTAGATACGCTCCCCTCGCTAATGAGAAGAGACAAGATTATTCAAATCAAAACTAGAAAGCGGTAAATTTTTACACTACTGGATTAGGATACACCTGAGCATAGGCGGATCCAAGATCTGAAGTGGGGCAGGTAGCTGCTCTAACTGCTCCTTCTGTGGCTCCGCCAGAAGAGTTGTGCCACGTGTGCCAATGGACCCAAGCAATGCACCTCCAAGCATCCCTCGTAGGTGTCCACTTGTGACCTGCAAAGGACGAGGTGCATTAGTCCATGGCAAGAAATTATTTCCCAAAATAAATGTATCCCAGAGATAGTCGCCGGTAAATGATGGTAAAATATATGAAATGTGGTGAACACTCCCTGGAAATGGTATGCTATCCTCTGTGCTAGCGACGATCAAATCCCCGCTCTCCATGTGAAGTTGCTCTCCAGGTGGTGACACACCGCAGCATACCTCAAAGGAAGTCGATCCTGTGTCCTGTGAGAGATATGGTGTGTCAAATATATATGAGTCTAAAGAAATAGGACGTGAAAAGCGAGACTCAAATGTGGAGTGAGAGTGAGTATGAAAATCTCCCTGAATAGGGGAAATATGCTCAAGTAGATGCTCAGCCGTAGAAGAAGTGGAGCGTGACGGTAGATGTAGATGTGGCTCGGGCTCCATGAAGTGGACGATCGTATCCAAGCCCTCATGCACATCCTCCTCGACGATATGCTCATGCTCCTCCATCTGCCCGATGTCCTGAATGACATCCTCATGGTTGACCACCGACCAAGGAGGAAGCTGTGACAGAGATGGCTGTGGAGGTGGATGTGGAGCGGACCACTCGTATGTGGTCGTGGTGTCATCGTCCTCACGCACATCCTCCTCGCCGGTATGCATAAGCTCTGTGGTCTCCTCGGTGCTCTCATAGGACTCATATGGGGTATCCAAATAAAAAGGAAAAGTCTCTCCCACAGATCCTAGAGAAATCTCCCCATCCTCACTATCATCATCAAAAAATGCTTCGTCATCCAAGTGGTAGTGTGGGAAAATTGGGGCATCGGCATGAGATGTGTCCATGGTGGCCGATGAGATGGTGGTATCAACCATGAAAGTGGGTATATCCTCTCCTTCATCCCCTCTCCTCGGTGTCAGCTCGGTGATTGGTACCATCAAGTTTTGTAATATTTGGCCTTGGTTAAACATGGCACTTTCAAGGAGAGACACGAGGCTTGAATCTTCTTGTGTTTGTGGAGGGGTATAAGGTTGAGGAAATGGATGGGATGTGTTTGGGCTAAGGTTGTGGGAAAATGTTTGGCCTTGGGGTGGGGGGAGGCTCTCAAGCGTAAATGGGCAATCATAATACACGTGCCCCGCCATCCCACAAGTCTCACAAACTACAAATGAATAGGGATCGTAGCCTCCCATCTGAGCATCGAAATCTGATCTCCACATGGCAATATCAAAGATACCTGGACAACAAAAATAAGAAAACTAGAGAGGAGCGTCAATAGTACAAGAGAATAACAAAAAGATAATATAATAGTGGGGGAAAAATTTCTTGGATATTGAATATTTTTTTTAAAAAGAAATAAAAAAGAAAAAGAAATTTTTTGTGTTTTTATGCGTAGTCTAACGAACCCAAGCTAAGCTAATATCAAACCGAACGCCTCCCCAGAAACGGCGCCAAAAACTTGACCGGCGCCCCGTTTACGGTTTGGGCACGGTGTCGTTTTACCGCAAGTGCACGGTTAGTGTAGGGTGTGGGTTTATCGAACTCAGGGAGGTGGATGGCTTGAATGGCTACTAGCCTCGCCTAGGTTGTGTGCTAGCTACGCGGATGATATGGGTGGAAGTGTAGAAATAAAAGAAAGAAATGAAAAAGACACGAAATGAATCCCCGCTAACATGGGCTAGAGCATTCATGACACTTGACATTTGACTTGACCCAGGGTGAGACATTGCCCCAAAAGGTGGTACCTAGCGTCCATGGCCCGATATTCCGGTCGGTGCCAAGCACGCTAGGCCTACCCGGTTCCGGACGGCGGGCATTCCCATGTCCATTAACACCTTCCGCAACCGGGAGCATTAAGGCCACAATGATATCTCCCAACACTTCGTCCAAGCCGCTCCCGCGCGCTAGGACTCGATGTCTACACTGGGGGCGTGAGCTATGGCTAGGGAGTCAACCGCCAAGTTTATTCCCCCTTGGCCCGACGATCGAAGGCGGTCTTTCTCCCGCCGATGACGATGAAACACCCCCGCATAACCCTAATGGCCAAATAGGTCGAATGTGATTTCTAGCAATACATCGAAGCGGATCTTGATTGGACAAGCACCGGACCCAATCCCCAACACATCTAGTGTGTTGCCATACGAATTGGACTCAGATTGCTAGAAATCCCCATTGACATATTTCATCGAACACATGCCAAGCAACCTAGTCAAATGAAACAACCAAGCATCAATCCTACCCTAACCCGTATTAGGGTTCATCAACACTACTCCATGGTGAGAAACATAAAAACAAGCAAAACAAATAACATACAAACATTCACCATAGAGCAAAATGAAAACAACACAATACAATAGAAAATGAGAGAAGAAAAATACTTATCTTGATTTGAATCCAACAATCCGGTACAAGATTTATTGAGAAAAGACCTAATCTAAACTACCCTAAGCTTCACAAGATAAGGGGCAAAAAGCCCTAAAAAACTGAAGAAGGAACTAGAAGAAGATGCCCTAAAAGTCGGCCAGCATTGGGTATTTATAGCCCCCATTCTGAGCCCTAACGGATCGGGTCCAAAACCACAGGAAAAACGCCACCCGATCGGTTGACAAGTCAACCGATCGAGTGATCTGTTACAAATAATAAAGAAAATGGCGGAGCTTCACCCGGTCAGATGAACCGGTCGGTTGAGTTCTTGGGGTGACCGGTTGGATCATGTCGCCATCAGGTGAAGAGGTCGGTTGGATGCCCGTGTCTTGGCTCCTCAGAATCAGCTACAGATGAACCGATCGGGTGAGAGTCACCCGATCGGTTGGAATTTGGCTCAAAAAGACAGAGAAACGGCCGCAATGAACCGGCCTGAGAACCGGTCGGGTGACATCCGCTTGAGCTCTAGCTGAGACCGGGTGGTGCACGCGTGCATCACCCGATCGGTTAACTTTGTTCAACCGATCGGGTGAGGGGCTGAATGATGCAATCATCGTCGTTTGACCCCCTGGGTCACGCGTGACTCCTCCCGTTATGCCGGGGACTTGTGATATCGTCGTTTTATGTCCAAAATGCTCGAAATTCCGGCAAAATACCAAAAACACAGAAAAGTGAAAGAAAACAAGAAAATACAAGAAAACAAATAAAAGACGGCGGAAAATACGGAGAAACACGGAAGAAAACGCGCGCAAATATATGAAATATAAACGCACGTCAAGTACCTGTAGCATTCCAGACATCACAGAAACACAAAAAGAGCCATCAACCCAAGACACCAATATATCATATATATACAAACTATTCTTTTACAACATCAATTACAGATCTCATATAAAATATTAACCCAAACTCACCCAAGTACAATAACACACCCAAATCTCTCTCACATTCACCCCCACACTCAAATCCAACCAACTAGGCTCACGGGTCTCTGATTCCAAGAACCAACGCCTGAAAATATCAACAGGGACACGTCACAGCGTGGCCCAGTAGGAATACCAAACCCAACTCACATGGTGTAAAGGAATGCAATGTGCTTGTCAAAGAACTGTGCATGCCATATCATGGAAAATGTTTTGCATAACCACATCAAATAAGAAAATGCACATGATATAAATAATGGAAGCTGTGAGTGATACAAATCGAGAAGTAACTACTTGGCAACACCCACCATAGGGTGGTGCATGGGGGTTAGGTCTAAACAAAAGAACCCTTAACAATTTTACCCAACATCACATCTTTAGAAGGGCTAAGGAAATTTGCATAAAATTATTATCGACATAAGAACAATAAGTTCTCCACACGTGGTTTCATATTAATGGCATCATGACATTAGTGGTAAAAGTCTTAGTTAGTGAGAGCTTATTACCATGCTCATATTATAAGAAAGGGACGTTAGCTTTGGACAACTTAGCAATCTTACCAACTTACAAGCATTCTTGCAAATGCCGACAAACTTACTATCCTACACATATACTAAAATGCAAACCTACTTGGTATGGAAGACCAAGTTTGCATATAGGGAACTTGTGGGAACTTGTAAATGATGAGAATTAAGGTTTCTACACTCTCTAAAATCATTTAGAGCTTCTAACTTGAAATTATCAAAAACCCTTTTACTAAAGTTTCTTTTATACTAATTTTTCAAATGGGTTTTCATGTAAACATGGAATTTTAGTGGAGTTAGCAAGCGGCATTGTGTGTAGTATTCCTAACTTAAGTTTCTAATGCTTAGGATGTTATGGAACCGCTTACGAGATACTCACAAAATTTTGGCAGAGTTTCTCTTGTATTTATCAAACTTTTCCATATACAACATAAACAATATTTAAAAGAAACATGCTTTACTCATGAGAAAAATATAACAATGTGCAAGAATCATAAGAGAGTGCCATGAAGGGATGTTGGGACTAGTGTGCACTAAATTTAAGACCCAACTTACTCCACTTTAAGATCGTGGATGTAGAAAATACAACATTCAACATCTTATCCATTAACTTCACAATTTTCCCAACAAATTCCAAACAAAACTCAAGGACAAGTTTAATTTAGCAACCATTCTTTCACACAAAATGGAGAGTACGTAACTCTACTCTCATTAGCATAATGTTTGCCATGAAGTTAGTAACATTGAACATAATCCTAGAATAAATGACTACCTATAACATGACTACTTCATTCAAATGACAACGAGTGCATCAAGCTTGGGTAAAGGTAACCACTTGCATGAAAAGAGCGCAATTTGCATATAATTCAATAACGTTTTCCATGTTCTCATTGAATTTAGGCAATGGAAGTGACTAACTACGCAAGGATGCCAACTTAGTTAGCAAGGCCCTTAAAGACATCACCTTGACACAACTACAACATGGAATTAAGAAGGATGGAAGCCTGCATTAGGATCTTAAGTAAAACAACAATTTCTCAATAATTAGGGCTACTAATAACTTAAATCACTTAGAAAGGAGTTAGCTTGGGTTAAGGGAGGTGTGAATAATGTTATCTTGGTCTTAAGTTGAGATATAAATTATAAAGCCACCAATAACTCTAACAACAACAACCACTGCGACAACGACAACAACAACATTATAACATCAACAACATTTTAATTCAAGAGAAGGAAACACAATTTCAACACATACATCCATTCCAACACATAATGCATTCATGGCAATATTCATTCTCATAAAACAAAAATCATATATATATATATAATCACTAATCACACAAATGCTCAATGATGCCATGATGCAAATGAATCAAAAGCAAAGCAATGCAATGCAATAGGGATCCCATGAGTGAGCCGGCGTGTACGTGCAAATGATTCTACTCCGTTATCAACGTGGAGCCACCTAATGGATCAAGAGGTGGCCAACGGCGTATTCACCCGCCTCATACCGCGGCACTTTGTCCATGTCCGTGCACTCCACCTCGTGTCCTAATAACATCAAAACACATCATTCCACATTCCACGTGTATCCAACACTACACCGTCAATTTCCCATCTCATTTCATCGTGCACATGTTTCACTTTTTATGCAAATTATAGTGAATAATTAACTCTCAACAACCCAAAATGGAAGCGATTTCTGATAGTCAATGTAATAAGATGGGAACAATTTCATTTAGTCATTATAACCAAAAGAGAGCAA
Organism: Scilla litardierei; assembly: GCA_030789695.1. NCBI lineage: Eukaryota > Viridiplantae > Streptophyta > Magnoliopsida > Asparagales > Asparagaceae > Scilla > Scilla litardierei. Next base: position 64,995,171 of record CM061135.1, on the reverse strand, counting down.
TTTCATCTAATTAATGCAACAAGCTTCCAAGTGCGTCATAAATCTAAATCATGGCATCACATTGCACAACTCAATTCATTGTAACTTAATTCACAGTTCTTTCTTATACCAATGAAATTGAATAACTAGGCTTTCAACATCCCAAATGAGAACAAATCAACATAATTAATGAAATAAGGCCATCAAGACAACATGAATCAATTCATGGCATGATATCACTCCTCACAACATATGAAACCATATCCGATTGCACATCTCAATTCAATGTCACAAGTTCATGCTTTCTATACAAAAAGAATTAACTAATGAAGGTTCCAAAATTTCAAATGAGAGCTTCCAACTAATTGAGAGTTAAAATTTACTAATGAAGCGTTCAACATTCAAAATTAACATAACTTCCAACATCCCACTATTTCATACAAACTTCCATCATCCAACATTTTAGGTGAAAGTAATTTTACATAATGCGAGCAATTTCTCATGAAACACAAGATTAAATTAACAAAGCTTTCAATTGCATCATGAATCATTATCATGGCATCAATTTAACTCAACATCTCATATAACTTCAACACAACATGACTATTGACTATTAAAGCTTCCAACAATTCCAAATGAGGGCAATTTCACAAATTTGGTGAATCAAGACAATCAAGAGCAATATGAATTATCAACATAGCATCATATAATTCATTTCATCATATAAATTCTATTTTGAATGCACTGTGTCAATGGGGTCTCCACAAACCCTAAAATGCAAATTTCCAACATCCAAATGCAAGGAAATTGAAACAAGAGAGAGGGGCTTGTACTCCTACCTCATTAGAGAAGCAAAGCCCCCTATCAATTGGAGAGAGCCCACCATCTTCAAGCTTCGAGCCCTAATCCTCTTTCAATTAGATGAAATCCCCCATTGATTTTTTTGCCAACAAGAACAACCACAACACCATACCATTTGTCAATAATAACAACCCTAATAATAAAATTGACTATAACAATAGTCTAAATACTAACAATAACAAGGAACATATTAATTCCATGACATGAAGGGATGCATCTCCATAATGAAAGATAGTTTTATTAACATGAAATTGAATGAAATTGAATAATAAACTATAATGAGATGAAAGTCCTACCTCAAAATCAAGAGAGCCCCACCATGGATGCAAGCCCCAAGCTCCAAAATCCCAAATCTTCCTCTTGATTTCTCATCCCAACTCAACCCTAAACAAGGCCCTCTTCCAATTCCAAGCTCAAGCCCTAAATTTGGAATTTCCCCATGAATCCATCTCCAAGCTCCCAAGAATCCCCACCTTAGCTTTCCCCTCTCCCTTCCTCCTTCCTCTTTCTAATTCTTTCTCTTCTTCTCTCTTTTTCTTGCTTGGGGAGTTCGGCCTGGCAACTAAGGGGAAGCTCGGCCATGGGGAGTTCAGCCAGCAAAGGGGAGACTTGGCTTGGGCGTTTTTTTGGGGAAGCATGAGGGAGAGAAGTTGGCAGCTCAAGGTTTTAGGGGGAGTGAAAATGAAAAGGGATCTCTCTCTCTTTTCTTTTTATTGTTTCTCTCCATTTTCGACCGGGGGGGAGGGGGGGATTTCGGCAGTAAGCAAATTTATTTTATTTTGGGGGGGGCAAGAGAGAGAGAGAGAGAGTCGGCCAGGTTGGGGAAGAAGGAAGGAAATAGGGAAAAAAAAGAAAGAATTCAAAAGGAAAGTTGTAGAAGGAAAAATGATATGGTATTTACAAGTTTGCCACCCATAACTAAACATCTCTCCTCTAAACTTCACTATAGGCCAATAACCCAATGACCAAGCCACACGACAATGCCCAATGGAAAAATTAACTATAAACATTTTCCCTACCAACATCAATAATAATACCATTCATTCATATTGATCTCTTTATTACTAATTGTTGAGTATTGATTCCCCGGATTTGGTTTTGATGATGAGCAAACATTAATATCGTGAACTAACTCCTTTGTGAGTGCAGTTAGGGAGATCGTCGCCAAAACTCTACATATATCAAAAGCGACGGCTCAAGACTTCTCAAAGCACGTGATCGTGTGCCTGAAGCTTCGTTGAAGCTCTAGAAGTATTATTGAAGTCAAGAGATTCGGATTGAAGCTTTGAAGACGGTTCATCAAGTTTTATTTATTGTCTTCTAGCTTCATCGTATAGAATGTTAGGCCTTGAGTAGGTCTTACATTATTAGAGCTATGATTATCATAAAAGCCCATAGAAACTTTCCCGAAGCTTTACGCTTCATTTCGCGGCTTCTAGTGCATCTTAGTTCGTTCAAGAAGGAGAACCAACCGACTAGATGTCAATCTAGTCGGTCGGCAATCCTTCGTGAACCGACTAGGTATCCTATCTCAATTCAGCTCATTCACTGTTTACAGTTAGTCGGTCCAAGAAGGTTCACCAACCGACTAGTTGTCAAACTAGTCGGTTTGGAATCCTTCTTAGACCGACTAGTTGTGTATTTATTTTCACAGCATGAGCTACTGTTTATCGTTAGTCGGTCAAAGAACACTTATCGACCGACTAGTTGAGAAACTAATCGGTTGGAATTTGTTCTTAGACCAACTAGTTCTCCTTGCTGACAACCTATTTGATTTCATCTCTTAGTCGGTCAAAGAACACTCACCGACCGACTAGTTGTGAAACTAGTCAGTTGGCAAGTCTTCTTAGACCGACTAGTTCTCTATCTCCTGAACTTTTCATATTAGCTGTTCACCTCTTAGTCAGTTCATGTTGAATCACCGACCGACTAGTTGAGAAACTAGTTGGTCAGTGATCCTTCTTTGACCGACTAGACTGCTTCAGAATAGAGTCGTTGGAGCATTAATTGCTACAAATTTTGCTCTCTCTTTCCTCTAACATATATATACTTGGAGAGGTTCTTTCCTAGTATTCAAGGCTGATATTCTAGAGGTTTAGAGAAATCAAAGAGGAGCCATTCAACTCTATTTCAAAGCTCTCTCTTCTCACAAGAATCTCTCCCTCAACTTCTTGAGCTCTAATTACTCAAGAGAGATTCTCTCAATTGTGAGCCTCTCAAGCTAAGAGCTTGATCCAAGGTCACCAACTCCACCCTAGGCTTCTATTGCTCGTCAACTTCTTGGAGCTAGGGTTTGGTGCCTTCTTCTTCCTCAAAATCCTTCTTGCCCTAATATTGGTAAGTTTACTCAAGGCATATGATTTTGTGGTAAGTATTTCATTGTTGTATTTACTTTGTTTTTACAATTTGTTCTCTCGGTTTGTGAGAGAAGGGTGTGATCCCGGGTTGTGGGAGTCACATGTCATTTGTGTATGATTTGGTCTTGTAGAGGTTTTTCTACAAGAATTTCATAGTGGAAATCTTGGGTTAGTGGTTTCTAACTCAAGTATCCGGAGGGGATCCGGGTGGTTGGGACGTAGGATCACCGGGAACAAGTCGGGGAGACTTGGGTGGATCCGAACCCGTTAATTCGTTTGTTTGCGTTGTTTAATTCTTGTTGTTTGTAGTTATTCCGCATTGTTGTTTGTGTTTTGCACAATAATTAGGAATAATACTCTTGATTATTTTAAAGTACTATTCACCCCCTCTAGTACTTGTGCAGTAGCTACACAAGGCATTACATTTGGTATCAGAGCCAAGTTCATAGCTATGACAAACAACGACTACATCGTCTTCAAGAATCGTGAATGAGCTTCTTTGGTGATGGAAGGACACTCCTCAACTAGGCCTCCCTTCTTCAACGGTACCAATTATGGGCACTGGAAATGCCGGATGGAGACGTTCCTCCGGAGCACTTCACTATGGAGAGCCACGTTGACGGAGTATGTCGAGCCCGTCGAACAAGATTTCGCGAAGTGGACTACCGCGGAGGTCGCCGTGGAGGTGAACAATGCCAATGCAATGAATGCCTTGCAATGTGCGTTGGAGCCCGAAGACTTCAACAAGATATGCACATGTAAGAGTGCATATCAAATATGGAACCAACTCCTCATCTTGCACGAAGGAATGAGTACGGTAAAAGACTCTAAACTCGTTGTTGCTAACAAAGAGTTCGAATTATTTCACATGGAACAGGGTGAAAGTATGAAGGAGTACTATGCTCGCTTCGTGGACATATCCAACGAATTGGAAGCTCTTGGGAAGAACTATACCCAAAAGGAGAAAGTCGCGAAGATTATTGACGGACTTCCTTCTTGTTGGAAAAAGCGTACCTTCGCCATCGAGGAAGGTAACGATATGAATAAATATACTGTCGTACAACTAATGGATACCTTGTTGTCTTATGAGGTACGCAAGGACAGTAAGATCAAGATGCAGGAAAAGATGAAGTCTTACTTGGAGCAAGACGTGCCAAGACGATTGCCAAGGCCGATCCATCTACATCTATCGATGATGAAGAATCGGAAGACGAGTTGGACATAGAAGCTTTGGCCGATTTGGCAAAGAAGTTCGACCGATTCTTCCGAAAAGGTAAGTTCAACAATAATTCTAAATTTAGTTCGACTAATGCCTCCGCTCCTGTGTGTTATAAATGCAACAAGCCAGGACACATCAAGCCGGATTGTCCTCTCAACAACCACAAGGAGAAGTGGAAGGCACCTTACACCTTTTTCTGCATGCTTTCATGACGTTTTGATCGCCCATATCGCGTTTTTCACAATTATTCGATGATATCGCGATGCTTTTCACTATTTCTTGTTTTTGTCATATTTCAGGAGATATGGAGTGATATGGAGCAAAAATGAGATCAAAGGAGTTTCACGCACTTCGGAGTGTCACCCACGGTTTACTTGAAGACTTATCAGCAATAGATGATGAGTGGAAGAAGAAGGAATTTCATAGGATCGACGAGGAGGCGAAAATAAGAAGAAAAGAGTCAAGATACAGCCCACTCAGCCGAGTAGACTACTCATTCGGCCGAGTCAGAGTTGTACTCGACCGAGTAAAACGGATACGCACATCAAATTTTCAACGTTTACTCAGCCAGAAAGGAAGTCTACTCGACCGAGTGAGAAAGCTCACTCACCCGAGTGGTACACAGAATTCGTCCAGACAAAGGCCCAACTTACTAAAATTTCTGAGGAAGCCCACTCGACCGAGCATGATTGCTCAATCAGCCGAGTGAAGAAGCCTATTTGGCCGAGTCACCCAGAGAGACAGACCCCTGAAGATCACAAACTCTCTGTTTTTTGTCAGGCCTGTCACTCGGCCGAGTGACATGAGCCACTCGGCCGAGTGACCATCTCCGACTGCTGCTAGGACTGCGAATTCTGGGCTGTGCAGGGGCAGTTTTGTCACCATTTTTTGTGATTTTGGCTTGTATTTAAACCTAGTTTTTACCCTAGTTTTAGGAGAGACTTGAATTATTTTTAGAGACTTCTATTAGGTTTTTGATGGCTATTCTTTTGTGAAATCTCAGCTGGAGATCATTGGCGATGACATTGGTTTGTTCTTTCTTGTTAAAAACTCATTTTTATGAATTGTTTCTTCCTTGCAATGAATTGTGCTATGATTCCATCCATTATTTCTGAGATTTTCAAGATGATTATTGAGTAGTTCCGTCGTTCTAGGGCATGGCGATGAACCCTATGGACCCGATCTTTGAATTGTGATGAATTATAGAATTGTTGCTAGAATTGATAATGGTTAGGTTGTGATTGATTTATTACGAGTAGCTAGGAATTCATATCGATTGGGATTTGCAAGAGATTGGATCCCAATTGATAGGAAGGCCTAGATATTCGATGTAGAATAATAATTGAAATTCTCTAGATTTGGTTTGCAAGAGATTGGACCAAAGCTAGGATTTTTATTATAAATCTATACTAATATTCGTTTGCAAGAGATTGGACGAATACGAACTATCATAACCTAGATCGTAGCTTGAGTTTGCACGAGAGTGGGCTCGAGATGCGATTGGACGATGATGTCGATCTTCACGCTAGCGGCTTAGGGTAGGGTTTGCACGAGAGTGGGCTCTATTCTAGGTTTGCTATAGACCAGTAATAGCGTGGGAGCGTGAGCTTGGTTCTACATTAAGTTGTGACTAGTTCACCTACTACATTTAAGCTTTGCAATAATGAAATTTATGATTCACAAGGATAAGAGATGGTCCGTAGTGGGGATTTCCTATCCCTAGACGCTTTATTATATTGATATTTCTTGCTATTTGAACGATTGTGACGATTACACCAAAACTATTCTTATTCTCTTGATAGCTAGGTAATCAAAGTAAGATACTGTCATTTGTCCTCCCTGTGTTCGATACCCGCTCGCCACCACACCGTGCGCTTGCGGTAAGACTACAGGTCGTTTTCAGGGTGTATATCCGGGCGCGATCAAGTTTTTGGTGCAGTTGCCGGGGAGACCATTTGACAGTGTTCGACTTTTCTTACCCGGTTATATCTCACCTTCTTTCTTTCTTTTTCCTTTTTGACTTAGTTTGATGCCCAATTTACGTGCTCCCAGTATTTTCCATAGAATCTTAAGCCGGTAACATGGGAGACGTGATTATGAGAACGAGTCTAGCCCGGGAGATGATGATTCCTTCGCAGCTCTTCTGAATAAACTAGTTGATGATGTCCAAACCATAGGGGCTTTTGCCATTGATGTCGAGGACCCCATTAAGCAACTATTTGCTAGCTTTATGATGGATCAAATCTCTCCGGAAGGGACTATCGAGGGCAACATTAAAGTTAATGTGAGTGACGCCAGGTTATACTTTGAAGATAGTAGAGCATGCATCGAAGAGTACTACACTACTGTGGAGTCCACTTGGCATGCCGAGATTTAGGGAAGTACACTTTATGATCCTCTCTCTGATATTTATGAACGAACTGACACATCCTTTGATCTCAGGTGTGGACAGGAGCAAAGTGGTAGCCCCATCGATGTCGACACGGAGCTATGCAGTATCTACTCTGATGCACCGTCCTCACCAAGAAGGGAATCTGAGCCTGCATACGAGAACCCACTCCCAGAGCAGGAACTAAACTCAAATATTACAGGAGAGGCCAAGCTTTCACAAGAAGAGGAACTAAGGGGTATAGCACCCCCCGAGGTAGAATTGAAACAATTACCTCCGAATTTAAGGTATGCCTTCTTGGGTAATAAATTGACCTATCCGGTAATTGTTAATGCCCACCTCAATCATGACCATCATGAAAGTCTCTTAGATGTCCTTAGGAGTCATAAGGATGTCCTTGGCGACACCATTTCCGACCTAAAGGGAATAAGCTCTAGGCTTTGCACACACAGAATCCACCTCGAAAACACTGAAGCCACCTCCACAGAGCCTCAAAGGTTATTAAATCTTAACATGAAGTAGGTGGTTAAGATGGAAATCCTTAAATTTCTTGAAGCCGACATTATCTATCATATCTCAGATAGTAGATGGGTTAGCCCTGTTCATGTCGTCCCTATAAAGGGGAGATGACCGTCATAAAAACGATAAGGGAGAACCTATATCCACTCGCACCGTGGCGGGATGGCAGATGTGTATTGACTACCGGAAACTAAATAAAGCCACCCGGAAAGACCATTACCCATTGCCCTTCATAGATCAAATGCTAGAGCGTCTCGCTAAACATAAATTCTTTTGCTATTTGGAAGGGTATTCGGGATTCTTTCAGATCCCCTTGCATGAAGATGACCAAGAAAAGACAGCTTTCACATGTCCTTATGGTACATATGCCTACCGTAGAATGCCCTTCGGACTTTGTAATGCTCCTGCCACCTTTCAAAGGTGCGTGACGTCCATCTTTTCTGATTATATTAAAAACATTATGGAAGTCTTCATGGATGATTTGTCTGTCTATGGTAGCGAGTTTGATTCATGTTTGGCTAATATTACTAAAGTTCTTAAAAGATGCCAACAAAATAATCTTACTCTTAATTGGGAGAAATGTCACTTTATGGTCACGGATGGGATAGTTGTTGGGCACCTTGTTTCATCTAGAGGGATTGAGGTTGATAAGGCGAAAATTGAGTTAATCGAAAAACTCCCTGCTCCAATTAATGTTAAGGGCATTAGAGGCTTTCTTGGGCATGCGGGATTTTACCGCTGCTTTATCAAGGATTTTGCCTTAATTGCCCAACCTCTTACCGCCTTACTTGCTAAAGATGCTCCATTTGTCTTTTCAGGAGAGTGCTTGCAAGCATTTAATGCATTGAAGGAAGACCTTATTTCCGTACCCATTATACAACTGCCAGACTGGAGCCTTCCCTTCAAGCTTATGTGTGATGCAAGTGACCAAGCAATTAGAGCGGTGCTAGGACAAAGGAAGGACAATAAGCTTCATGCAATATTCTATGCAAGCAAAACATTGGACGAGGCACAAAAAAATTACACCATTACCGAGAAAGAGCTCTTGGCGATTGTCTACTCCACCGAGAAGTTCTGCTCCTACCTCCTTGGATCCAAAGTGATTGTGCACACCGACCATGCGTCATTGAAGTATCTACTAAGCAAAAAAGAGGCCAAGCGAAGATTGATAAGATGGATACTTTTGTTGCAAGAATTTGACTTGGAGATTAGAGACAAGAAGGGCACTGACAAAGTTGTGGCGGACCACTTGTCCAGCTTGTTCATGAGGAGAAGGATGAAAGCCCACCAATTGATGACACTTTTGCTGACAAGAGGCTATTCGCTGTTAGAACCAGAGAGGTGCCTTAGTATGCGAACTATGTGAACTATTTGGCATGCGGGATAAAGCCAAGCAGGATGGCAACGCAACAAAGAAGATGGTTCATGCACGAAGTCCGCGGTTATTTCTTGGAAGATCCATACCTCTTCAAGATATGCAAGGATGGTATTATACGGAGGTGTGTTTCTAAGGAGGAAGCCACATCTATCATTTCACATTTCCATGATATACCTTGCGGGGGACATCACGCCGCCTCCAAAACCATCGCAAAGATATTGCAAAGCGGGTTCTTTTGGCCAAACATGTTCAAGGATACACATGACTTCATCAAGCATTGCGATAGATGCCAACGGACAGGAAATATATCGAAACGGAATGAGATGCCAATGAAGCCCATTTTGGAAATTGAGCTATTCGATTGTTGGGGAGTGGATTTCATGGGCCCTTTTCCATCAAGCAAAGGAAACAAGTATATCCTATTAGCAGTGGACTACGTCTCAAAATGGGTGGAAGCCATCGCCACCCCAACTAACGATGCAAGAGTGGTATCCAAATTCTTCAAGCAAAACATCTTCCCGCACTTTGGAGTGCCACGTACTTTGATAAGCGATGGAGGGAGTCATTTTATAGAAAAAAAGTTTGAAGCCATGTTGAACAAGTACGGGGTTAATCATAGAATTGGTATGGCATACCACCCTCCGACGAGTGGACAAGTGGAGGTGTCGAACCAAGAGATTAAAAACATTCTAAAAAAGACCGTCGATAAATATAGAAAGGATTGGTCCATGAAATTGAATGATTCATTATGGGCATATCGCACGGCCTTACGCACTCCCATTGGCACTACCCCGTACCGTCTTATTTATGAGAAAGCTTTTCATTTGACGATGGAGTTGGAACACCGTGCATATTGGGCCATCAAGACCTTTAATTATGACTACAAGAATGTGATGATAAGGCGACTCTTAGACATCAATGAGCTTGACGAGATTAGGCGGGACGCTTACGAGAGCTCAAGAATTTACAAGGAAAGAATTAGAATTCTCCACGACGCATGCATTACCATTACGGACTTCAAGGTCGGAGACAGGGTCATCCTATACAATTCTAGACTCTGACTTTTTCCCAGAAAGTTAAGGTCGCGATGGTTCGGACCATTCACCATTAGGCACATACAACCGGGGGAGCCTTTCAGCAGGAAGGAAAAGATGGTGCCACCTTCAAGGTTAATGGACAACGGCTAAAGCATTATTCCAAAGGAGCCCCTACCGGTGAAGTGAATAGCATATATCTACTCAAGGGGTGGTCCAATGATCTTTCATACCTCCTCGATGAGGTGATTGATCAAGCTATACCACATTCCATTGGCGCCCTACACGATGATGGCTTCGAAGAAGGCCAATTTTCTAGCAATGGAGAAAAGTTGGAGGACCCGCCGAATAGATCTATGGTTGATGACAAAGGCGACGCTGATGTCGCAAGAATTAGGTAGCTCTGCAAGCTCTCCACGGCCAATAATTTGAAGAAAGCTCCGTCGGATAAGAGGTCGACATCACCGGTGAAGAAAAAGAATGATAAAAGCTCAAGCTTGGGGGATTTATCCCCCAACACTACCCATGATGAGGGGAGCCAAGGAAAGCCTACGAACATTAACAACTAAATCCAAGTGGCCTTCCCGACAAGTTTGATGGGCGCATCTCACATGTGCCGAATATCGAGCACTAAACGAATACCTTAAGGGGTCGAGCTCAAGACCTTAAACGAGCGCTTGTCGGGAGGCAACCCGACGGTTTTATATTATTTTTAGTTGAATTCTATTTTTTTTAGATCTTTCTTAGTGTTTAGAGTCTAGAGTCAATAAAAATCGTGACAACAGGCTCTATTATTCATGAAAGGAGATGGAGAACGAGAAATCATTTACATGGAGGATGACCATAGCAAGGGAGAGCGCACCAGGAACGCGCTCAGGCCCCAGGAGAAGGAAGAGACTGACAGGAAGAAGAAAAACAGAGAGTGGAGCAAAAACAGAGAGTCGAGGCAGAAAACATCAAGCCACTCGGCTGAGTGTACATGTCACTCGGCCGAGTGAAGACTCTACTCGGCCGAGTAGGGTACTGATCAGGGAAGATCCTACAGACCACTCTCTGTTAATTTCTATAATTTACAGTATTTATTTGGATACCACTCGGCCGAGTGACTATGTTACTCGGCCGAGTGAATCTGATACCCTCCACGCTTCATAATCGCTGAGTGGCCGTTCCACTCGGCCGAGTGGAACTTGTCTACTCAAACGAGTAGGGAAAGCTACTCGACAGAGTCACAACTATAGGGAGATTTCAAAAAAAAATTTTAAAACGCTGAGCCTTTCGACCGAGTGAACGCGTCACTCGGCCGAGTCACCTAAACTTTATATACTCAGCGCCCGCGGGCCCTGATCCCAATGCGCTCAAATTTCCCAAACCCCCGAGCCTCTTCGACTCCCCTTAGCCCGAATCCCATTCCTCCTCGCCCGAGCCTCCCCATGCCGGTCGCCGACGTCGCTCTGCCGCCTGCACCCGCCGACGCCGCCACCCCTTCACCGTTTCGCCTCCATTACGCCCCAAAATTCCTATTTCTCGCCTTTTTCTCCGATCCGTATGCCCCTTAAGCCCCAAATTGAAATTAATTCTCATATATATATATCTATTATTCCCTATCTTTCCCAATATATATTGATATTCATTGCTGATTTGATTATTTGTGTTTCAGGCTATCTTGGGGGAGCTTGGGGGAGATTCAAGACATCTTGGAGCTTCGCGGAGGAGGCGATTCTTCGCACGCTTCCACTATTTGATCTCGCGTCGTGCTCGGGTATGCTCGTTCCTTATTTTAGCACTTCGCATTTTCATTTGAGTGGGCACGCTTCACGGGCCATATGCCCCCACGTCTTAGGCCATGTACTCGGGAGCCCGCTTCCAAGCAGAGGAGGTCAGGCGATCCTGGCTCCTCTTCCGCTAGGGCAGACTCCCCGCCACCTAGCCCACCACCACCTACACAGCCGCCTCGGACCGCACCCATTCCACCACAGGCACAGCCCTCCCCCGCTATCGATGCGATGGGGATCATGTTCAGAGATGACGCTCAACGTGCCAGATTTGAGCGTATCTCCCATCGTTCGATCATACCGTCTAGGTTTGCACACCTTACTGATTTAGAGCGCTTAGGGGTACTAGAGGGGCTACTCCAGCTGTATGACAACATGGGGTGGTGTGATTTCTTGTCGATGTCGGCGGACACCTATACCAGCCCGACACTAGAGGTCCTGAGTTCTACTGCTCGGATCCCTGGAGGACACTCATTTCTCCTGATGGATCGAGAGTGCGAGGTCACTCTCGATATGCTCATAGCATTCTTCCAGTGGCCCCCTATCTCGGACCCTGACCGAGCCTACAGTCCCACGCACATCCCACCCCCGTCATTCGACACGCACAGTTTTTGGACACGTATCACGGGATCTCCCCTCGCCTTTGACCCTAGTCGGGCCAAGGCCTCCGCCATCCTCCACCCATGCCTCCGCATTGCACAACACCTTATGGCGACCACTTTCTTAGTGAGGTATGAGCCGGGGACGTTGTCGATGCCCGAGCTCTACATGCTCTACGCGATGACACGATCGCAGGCCTACGAGCGAGGAGGAGACGTTTCGGTCCCCGCCGTCAAGATTGACATTGTCAGTTGGTACATCGACCGCATTATTATTTCTGACAGTGCTAGGACGCCCATCTGTTGCGGCGGTCTGATTACCCTCCTGGCCATCTTATACGGAGTTGACCTCCCTGCTGGTTTGCTGAGACCTCCGGGCCCCACTACACTTTCCATAGATGTTATGGCCCGGATGAGGATGCTTCGTCCTCATGGTCAGTACAACTGGGTGTGGCTGCACGGTCCCCATCGCACCGATTATATGATTCTTTCGAGCCCTGCTCGGACTCATATTAGACCCGCGGGCGGGGAGTGGATTCCAGTGATGGATCTCCTCATCCCCATCGCGTATGTGCTTGAGCCTGAGGGTGCTCAGCAGGAGCCCCTCATTCCACCCCTTGACCCCGTGATACCTCAGCCTGCACCTGATCTATCTGCACCTCTCGACACCTCTGTCCACACGGCTGTTAGTGTCGGGAGCACTTTAGCCGAGTCCATCATTGCCACCACCACTATGCCCATGTCCATAGATCCTATTTCTGTTGTAAGCCCCGAGCATCCCCCCACCATAGTTGAGAGCGGTGAGCCTCTTTTGCCTCCATAGTGGAGACCCTTTCCTCTTTCTTATTCTCGACCCCCTGTAGAGTCATTTCCTTCGCACTTCATGACCTCCCCAGTCGTCGACCTTACTGTCTCCACTGCCATTGTCTTCTCTGAGAGTGTCGTGACGTCTGTCTCCACGTCTGTGTCACTGACCTCTCCACCCGCCTCATCGCTTGCCACCACTTATGATTCTGCTGATGCTCCATCCTCGTCGACCTTACCTGCGTCTCGGCCTCCCACAGAGGCTGAGCGTCACCATGTGAATATAGAACCACTGCACCACCCTACTATCGCACCTATCCTTTATGGCAGCCACGCGAGACAGCCCCGTTCTTCACCTGTTCGACCTATACGACCCTCTGCTCCACCTCCCCCCAACACCCTAGTTCAGCACCTCCGTGCTCTAGTGGGGGGCGGTGAGTGGGCTTAGAGATGATTTTCGAGCTTTCTCCGCTACCGTAAGTGCTGTCTAGTCACGTGTCGCCCTACTTCCTGGTATTCAGGCTTGCCTGAGCCAGTTTCATGCGCGGCTACCTCAGCCACCTACCCCCACCCAGCAGCCTCCACGACCACCACCTCCACCACAGGATGGTGCTGGTGCACCCCCACCAACCTAGGCACACTCTGGATGCCTTTCATATTTTTGCTGCTGTTATTCTGGATATTTTCTGCCTGCTGATTTTGCACCCCTCCTCCACACACTTTTTGGTCACTTTTTGCTCATATCTGTTTATATCATTCTGGAGAGAGGGAGTATTTTTGGGGACACTCATGGTACTAGTTTGATATCTGCATGCATCATTTGCATACCCATCTCATTTTTCTTTTATTTTCATCATGCATGCATCCTCACCCACCCCACCCATATTTTGTCTCTCAGTGTGCCACACTTTGAACATTGAGGACACTGTGCACTTTAGCTTGGGGGAGTGAGTTCTCACGCAGTTTTTATTTTTGTCGCCTTTTATTTCTATTTTCCCAGTTTTCTTTGTTTCTACACATATTTTCACCCACTTTTTCATTTTTTATTTTTCTTTCATGCATTACATTTTCTTACTTTTTGTGTGTGTTGCATTGTACAGTAGTTTTTTATTTTTTCTTTTGTCCCTATTTCTTTTATACTTTTGCTAGAGATGAATTTTCTGTGATGATGAAGAAGTGGTATTAGCTTATCTCTATGTGCATATTATCTTGTCATGCCATAGTTTTTATTTCAGATATCATATGCTATGACTTGCTATGCATTTGAGATAGTAAACCGCCTTTTCATGTATGAATATGGACGAAACTCTTTTATTAGCTGAGTCTGATAATCTTTACTGTATACTCTTCATAGAAAACACACCAAGCTTCACGCATTGATTGCTTATATCTGGAGTACTGTTTTCTTGTCTCATATCACTTCTTATTGCATGAAAATTGTACGCTTCACTTTCAGGTTGATTGAATGTATGCTATGTTGATATAACTGGATTAGTTTACTTTCTGTGATTAAACTGAGTAGATTACATTACTCTGCTGAAAGTTGTTCTGCACATTCTATAGAGTGAACCGAGTGTTACATATATTTCTTTCTCCACATATCTTAAGCATTATTTCTATACTTAGAATCATTTGTGAATCTCTCTTTAGCGATTCTTATATTGGCATATTCCTCCGCTATAAAGATCCATGCTCCAGCCCCCCCAAATTCAAAAAGAAAAAAAATGCTTGTATATCTTTCTATCTTTTGATTTGGGATCTTTCTATCTTTTGATTTGGGATCACAATTGTAAATATATGATTGAAAAAAAAGAAAAAAAGAGAGAAAAGAAAAGAAAAGAGAAAAATAAGTATACATATGACCCCATTTTATCTTTCTCTCTTTCTTCCCTCTTCTATTTACTTGGAGCTTCAAAAATGGGGAAAAGTCTTATCGCTCAATTTGATGCCACACACTTATAGATAAGCTTGGGGGAGGGGATCCAATGATGTGTGAGAGAGTGACTACTTGATTGTGCATGACAACCTAAGCTAGGTAATTTTCTATACTCGGCGATATTACTAAAATTTTTACGATATCCAGGAGTTGAAGCTTAGCATGCATTTCATGAAAACCACACCTTTCTATTCTTATTGCTTCATATTGTGTGATACTTCT
This sequence comes from Scilla litardierei, assembly GCA_030789695.1. NCBI lineage: Eukaryota > Viridiplantae > Streptophyta > Magnoliopsida > Asparagales > Asparagaceae > Scilla > Scilla litardierei. The sequence goes on along the minus strand of CM061135.1, from coordinate 64,980,102 downwards.
TATTGTCCAAGTAGAAAGCGATCAATTGAAAAGTGTGTGGTCTATGATTGTGTATACCGCTTTAGATGCTTCAGACGATGTTAATTCTAGAATAATTCCATATTTCATACTGGTTTGATGTTCTTGGGTTTCTATTTTGAATGCATTCCTATATGATCATGATATCGAGATAAAAATCTTTAGCATGTGTTTTATATTCGAAGTGTGCTGTGTGAGTAAGCGAGTCCACGTCCTGATGAAATGATCTAGCACCTCCCTCTTTGTTTTCTTATCTATTTTCTATCCTCTTTTTCCTTTTCCTTATTTTTAACCATCGGGTTCGCCTTTTACTCATCTTCCTCGAGGACGAGTAAGAGGTAAGCTTGGGGGATTTTGATCACTCCTTATTTTACACCTTTTTTCTGAATGCTTTCATGACATTTTGATCGGCCATATCGCGTTTTTCACGATTATTCAACGATATCGCGATGCTTTTCACTATTTCTTGTTTTTGTCGTATTTGAGGAGATATGGAGCGATTTGAAGCGAAAATGAGATCAAAGGAGTTTCACGCACTTTGGAGTGTCGCCTACGGCTTACTTGAGGACTTATCAGCAATAGAGGATGAGGGGAAGAAGAATGAATTTCATAGGATTGACGAGGAGGCGAAAAGAAGAAGAAAAGAGTCAAGATACAGCCCACTCGGCCGAGTAGACTACTCACTAGGCCGAGTCAGGAGCTGTACTCAGCCGAGTAAAACGGATACGCACATCAAATTTACAGCGTTTACTCGGCCGAGCAAGGAAGTCTACTCGGCCGAGTGAGAAAGCTCACTCGCCCGAGTGGTACAGAGAATTCGTCCAGAGAAAGGCCCAACTTACTGAAATTTCTGAGGAAGCCCACTCGACCGAGCATGATTGCTCACTCGGCTGAGTGAAGAAGCCTACTCGGCCGAGTCACCCAGAGAGACAGACCCCTGAAGCTCACGAAATCTCTGTTTTTCGTCAGGCCTGTTACTCGGCCGAGTGACATGAGCCACTCGACCGAGTGACCCTCTCCAACTGCTACTAGGACTGCAAATTCTGGGCTGCGCAGGGGCAGTTTTGTTACGATTTTTTTGACGATTTTGGCTTGTATTTAAACCTAGTTTTTACCCTAGTTTTAGGAGAGACTTGAAGTATTTTTTAGAGACTTCTATTAGGTTTTTGACGGCTATTCTTTTATGAAATCTCAGCTGGAGATCATTGGCGACGACATTGGTTTGTTCTTTCTTGTTAAAAAACTCATTTTTATGAATTGTTTCTTCCTTGCAATGAATTGTGCTTTGCTTTCATCCATTATTTTCTGAGATTTTCATGATGATTATTGAGTAGTTCCATCGTTCTAGGGCATGTGGATGAACCATATGCACCCGATCTTTGAATTGTGATGAATTTATAGATTTTGTTGCTAGAATTGATAATGGTTAGGTTGTGATTGATTTATTACGAGTAGCTAGGAATTCATATCAATTGGGATTTGCAAGAGATTGGTCCCAATTGATAGGAAGGCCTAGATATTCGATTTAGATTAATAATTTAAATTCTCTAGATTTGGTTTGCAAGAGATTGGACCAAAACTAGGATTTTATTATAAATCTATACTAATATTTGTTTGCAAGAGATTGGACGAATACGAACTATCATAACCTAGATCGTAGCTTGAGTTTGCACGAGAGTGGGCTCGAGATGCGATTGGACGGTGATGTCGATCTTCACGCTAGCGGCTTAGGGTAGGGTTTGCACGAGAGTGGGCTCTATTCTAGGTTTGATATAGACCGGCAATAGCGCGGGAGCGTGAGCTTGGTTCTACATTAAGTTGCGACTAGTTCACCTACTACATTCAAGCTTTGCAACAATGAAATTCATGATTCACAAGGATAAGAGACGGTCCATAGTGGGGATTTCCTATCCCTAGATGCTTTATTATATTGATATTTCTTGCTATTCGAACGATTGTGACGATTACACCAAAACTATTCATATTCTCTTGATAGCTAGGTAATCAAAGTAAGATACTGTCATTTGTCCTCCATGTGTTCGATACCCTCTCGCCACTACACCGTGCGCTTGCGGTAAGACTACAAGTCGTTTTCTGGGTGTATATCCGGGCGCGATCAGTTCTTAAGAGGTGATATTACTTTTCTTTTCATTATAAAATATTTCGAGTCTTTGAACTTGATTATCTCAACATCTTTTTAGCTTGTCTTGTGTGTACTTGATTTCCTGTCTCTACAGCCGTCTAAAAATGTAGGTTTACTATTAGCTATCACTTGAAAGCTCTAGAATTGTATTAAGGCAAGCGATCTTTTTTCTTTTTGAATTTATGGTTACGAAAATCAACTAATAATTTTTACAATAACACATAAGATATTGTCATGAGTCTGGTATTTCACCTCCTGCAAAATATGAAATAGACTAAAAAACCAAAATTCGATCAAATATTCACATTGCTCTCTAGGTTGTTAACGTTTTTTTGAATAATAATCACTTACAACTTTACCCATAAACAATCCATGTTTCCAACTAATGTTCGATGTGCTGCATGAAATACATGGAAACTTATATACAATATGCATGTTTAAACTCTGCCAAATCAGACTACAATTCACTGAAGACATGTCTTAATAAAGGCAAGATAACATATTGAAGTAGAAATATGACATTCAAAAAATGCATGATACTCATACGTGGTAAAATGGTCAGCTCCAATATAATGATGTATGTTAAGCCTTTTGTAGGAAAGAGCAAGGCCAATTTCTTCTTTTCTTAATTAGGTTTACTTTCTTAAAAAGGCATACCAGTAAATAAAGCATCCTTTGCCGACCATATTACAAATTTCAGGAAAAATACATGAAATATACAACTCACAGCTACACAAATGAATCATTATAAAACAAAGCCACACTTAGCCTCAACTCAACATAAATCCAACACATTACAATTTCAGATACTTTAAAGAAAAATTGAACATTTAAACTCATACAATTTTTGTTTAGTAATCCCCTTCACATTTTCAACCAAAAAGCAGGACAAAACTCGTCCCAATCCGATTCTCTACGCTCCCTTACTCGACCTCCAAGCCGTCCCTCCAATCGCATGTTTTGGCTTTGTCATCAACAGTAACTCAAGATCATTTCTCTGCACCTTCACGTAACAGGATATTGGTGGGTGATGTGGCTACATATAGTGCTTCTTTTACATCTTGCATCTGCACACGACGTATTCATACCTATAACTTATTAGGCTTTCAACAACATTTCAACTTAAGTCAAGGTCCAAAGCTATAGGAAAACAATTGAGGGGTCTGTACACATAATCAAATGTAAGCGAACAATTATCTGGAAAGGATTTGTATATGTCAGTTTCAAATCTATGGAAAGAATTTGATTACATGCTTAATTCAAATGCTCAGTATAAATGGAAAGAATTTGATTGTCGAGTAAAATCAATGTCGTTGTTCATGAATCTATCTGGATCAAATTCTTCAGGCCTATCCCAGTTTCTTGGATCCCTCCCAATTGCCCATGCATTGACCATGACTTGGGTTCCAGCATGAATTTCATATCCATTCAGTCTGATACCTTCTATTGTCTCAAGAGGAACCAATAAAGGAGCATGAGGATGCAATCTCAATGTTTCTTTGATCACTTCTTTCAAGTACTTCATTCTATCAATGCTTTCATATGTGATCTTTCCTTCACTACTGGTAACGTGTCGAACCTCCTCTTGTGATCGCTTCATTGCCTCTGGATTATTGATAAGCTCCGACATTGCCCATTCAATTGACGTAAATACTCTATCGGTTCCAACTGCAAACATATCCTGCAAGATAAAATCGCGTCTATTTATTAACAACATAAATATACTTATTGTCACAGAATGTTAATCGAAAAACAAAAAATACAGAATGAATACCAAAACTATAGCCTTCATGTTGTCTCTGCTAATGAATATGCCAGCCATATCATCCTTCTCATCAAGCGAGAGCAAAACAGCGACAAAGCTGCTGCCCTCGCCATCATCACTTGTTGTTGCCCGAGCGTGACAGTGCTCGTCAAATACTTTGTCAAGAAAATCATCAATCTCTCTAAACCCAGCTCCATCAAACCTGTACATGAAAGGGACAATCATCAATCTCTATGTAATTCCCTTTTGAAGGGATATTTGAAGCTAGGAGAACATGAAGATTTTTGAAAATTATCGGAGTAAATGTGTGGGAAAAACAAAATTTCGGCTGAGATCTTGTTATGTGGATACCTGCGATGGGGAAGTATGGTTTGAGGTTTAGGCCATTTGGTGCCAGCCCCAAATCTCCGTTTCGATTAAAAAACCTATAAAACACCCAAAAATCCCAAATTAGCCAATGAATCTATGAAGTAGCCAGGATTTGAGCAAAACCCTCCAAGTATTTTGAAACTCCATGTATTTTGAAACTCCATGTATTAATGAACAGAAAATTTAAAGAAGAAAACTACAATGCAAGTACTTAATTATAGGGAATGAGAGGCAGACCGTTTCCTGCATTCATCGGAAACGTAACTTACTTGCAACACTTGTAAGAATCATAATCATATATTGCATTTTCATACATATCTAACTTTCAAAACATCTTTGTTGAGTATGCATGAGAATACCATTATCATGATCATTCTCTTAAGAAAGTCACCATGCGAGATTTTCATCCAAAAAGAAAAACTACCATTTTTGGTGGTTTTGAAAAACCATTTGTTTTCCCTTTTTACAGGAATTTGGATCAAAACCATTTAACTGGACCGTTTCCTACGTTCATTGGAAACTTAACTAACTTGCAACACTTGTAAGAATCATAATCTAAACATTCTAGATAGTATATCAAGAATTGTGTATGCTGACTATACTTGTGTTCATATGTTACATTTCTACGAACTATCTTTAGGAGTGTGGTGACCAATGCATTGTCTGGCACCATACCTCCGGAGCCGGGGCAGCTTCAAAAGCTTGTTTCACTGTAAGAAACCAATCTTTTTTGGTCCTATTCATTAATAGTCTTTTCCAATACAGATTGCATCCCTATATTATGTTGCTATATGACTGTAGAAGTGCATGTAAAGCAAAACATGCAGAATCCATCAAACACAATAATATTGATAATGTATGTAATTGCCTTTTCTAGCGAAATTATGTAATAAACTTACATCTAGATATTTATTCAATGTTTTACAATAAATCATTAATCGATACTAAGTAATAACATCAGAAAACATATTTTTTAGCTCACACTACTATGAAGCTGTTACATCCAAAATCTTTAACTTGTTGGGTGCAAGTCATGCCAATCAAATGCCTAAATTTGTTTCCTTCGATTTTGCAGGGCAATGTGAACAAATAATTTTAGTGGTTCACTGCCTCTTGAGATTGGGAACTTGAGTAATTTAGAAAAGCTGTTACGTTTCTATCACTTTCAGTATATGTATGTATGTAATCCCTTTAGCTCACTCTCATTCTAAATCTCGTTTCTTAACAGATACATTAATAGTAGTGGGCTGGGTGGTGAATTACCACCAACGCTTTCAAATCTTAAGAAAATGACAACCTTGTAAGTCATGCATATTGCATTTCAAAATGTTAATGTCACCAAATGTGCAAGCAGCTTATGTTTAATAAATATCTAGATGGGAATCAGACAATAACTTCTCAGGAAAATACCAAAATTTCTTGGGAATTGGGCAAATTTGAATGCTCTGTGAGTGTGAGAGTTTTCAATTTCTAAAAGATTCTGTAATGTTGTTTTTAACTTCTATTTCATCGTTTGATCAAGTTATTTCTATAGCAATGTACCATTTCTCGGCCACAAATAACATATGCTGACACCATCCATGCTCCAATAATACAATTTCTCTAGCAATGTTAATGTCACCAAACAAATCTTCTCCAAACAATCCAGCAATGCTACAATACATGAAGTGCCCTACAGATCAAATGATCTTGGTACGTACCTTCAGAAATTGCTTGATCTTGCGAGATGATCTTCCTCTTGCTGCTTTTGGGTTCTTGCTTGCTAGAAGAATAACTGATCTTGGGGAAATAAGTCAAGATTAGCCTGTAGGATGCTTGTATGGTGGATTAGAGAGGAGCATCTAACGTTTGACTGATACATTTCAGTGGAAATAGAATGGTGGATTAGAAAGGAACATCTAATGTTTAACTGATTGTTTGACTGATACATTTCAGTGGAAATAGAATGGTGGATTAGAGAGGAACATCTAATATTTGACTGATACATTTCAGTGGAAATAGAATGGTGGCTTAGAGAGGAACATCTAAGGTGTGACTGATACATTTCTGGGTTTATAAATCAAATGGTGATACATTTCAATTTCGTTAAAAAAAATTGAAATGGTGCTGCATTGATAACGCCCTTAAAAATACTCAGAACTCCAGTCGTTTACACCATTAACTTAAATATATTTATGTAAAATTTTCGTTTCAATTTATAAACCATTATGTAAAAATTTAGCCTGTATGGTGGTATGGTGGATTAGAGAGGAACATGTATAATCTTAGCATGTAGGATGATGCGCATTTAATCTCCCTGAATTTATAAACCATTTGATTTCTGAGGATATATTTATCACCATTTTTTAGGAGAGCATCCCTTAAAAATATCTCCCTGAATCAAGAAGAAAGATTGTGAGAGAGGATGGTGCATTTCATAACGCCTGAAAAGGGGTGAGCAACCGGTCAGCATCGCATTGGCCGAATGAATGAGGCAGAGCATTCAATTTTTTTTTGGGGTATGAAGCGCATTTAATATTGATTCAGGGATTATTGACTAAATAAAATTGTTGTTACTTGAAAAAGATGCATGTAGGTTAGAAATTTTTCTGGAGAGATATAAAATTAATCACAAAATGGTTTATAAATTTTTTAACGACTTGATGCCAGTTCTAATCCTATTGTTGGTTCATCTAAGTGCAAAACATGAATGCCCTCTTGTTTTTCATTCATCTTATATCAGGCCTCAAAGATGAATGCTGATTATATAACAAATGTATCACCTTTAATAGAAACGAAAATTGAAATGTATTCAAAAATTGAAACGAAAATTGAAACGAAATTGAAATGTAAACAAAAATCAAATGTAAACGAAATCATAACAATAGAATGGGAAATCAGAAATTTGTACCCAATCTACCGATGATGGAATGGGAAATCAAAGGCGTGCGGGGGGCTCAGATCTGAGGACGTCGCAGTTCTAATAAATCAGCTCGCCGAACAGATTCGGACATTACCGTGGATGTCGTGGTCTGAGCTAAAACATCCGGCAGCTCTCCTAAACAAAATCAAATGAAAGGGGCTATCAGAAATTGAAACAGAAACTAATTTTGAAACGAAATGTAAACAAAAATCAAATGCTGTGTTGGAGGAGAAAGCCATAGCTTGATGAGAACTTGCCTTTTCGGTTGGACGCATTAGACAATTCAACACAACACTTGAGGAGTAAATCAAATGAAAGCCACAGCTTGAGGAGACACTTCAACACACCACTTGAGGAGTAAATCAACAGAAACAAAATGTACATCAAACCGATTGCAAGCTGTAGCTTTCTCATCAAACAAAATGTACACATTGAAACAAAAATTGATACGAAATGTAAAAAAAATCAAATGTATCTATTAAATGGTTTGTCAACTTACTTATTAATCTCAGGAGCCATAGCTATCTGCCATTTACATTTTGAAGAATGTTAGTAAGTTTAACAAATAGTGGAAAAAGCAATTGATTTTTTAAGCAATGCTTAATGTCTAGTTGGTATTTTGAGCATTTGTACAAACATTTAGTGTGCAGCAATCTAAGAGGCATTACCTTCCTTCGTGTGCCAAGCTATAGACAAAGGAGATGAGCCTCACCAAATCGGTGCCAAAACTAACAGTTGCACCTCACAAATCCTTTGACTACTCACCTTGGCACTGCAGTTGGCTCTCCTCGGCCTTGCTTTCGTATAACCATGCTGGACCCTGAGCGCAGCATTACAGTCTTCTAGTGCCATTTCCCACTGGCCGAGCTTGGACCAAGAGGCCGCCCAATTGCAGAGGACGGCGTTGCTGGGGTCATGGTCCTAGCCCATGCCATAGGCGTGCGATGACTCTCTGAACTTCGATGCCTTGAAGAGCTCGTTTCCTTTCGACCGAGCTGAGGCCGTCGCCTGTGTTCTTTGCATCATGGCGCCTACCTCCTGGTTGCTGCCGTCAAGCTGCGCGGTAATTTGCGCCGCTTCAACTGCCTCGTCAAACCTTCATTGCCAATTAAAGAAAGATCGATGAGTTTTCGAATTTGATCTCCAATAGTTAGTTAATAGGGTGCCTGCGAATAACCTGCCCACATCCATGTCAACTTGAGCCTGAATCATGAGGATGTATCCTATAACGGGAGCAACGAAAACCTTTGAAGCTGCGTCGACGTAGAATCCAGGCGCACGGCTTAGAGATTCGTCGGCATCATCGTGCTTGTGGAGCTTGATCAGTGCCTCTGCTTGCCATGCCAAGACCTTTACAAACATCACAGTAAACGATTATGCAAAGTTTAATTGAAGGTGGAGCGTACCGAGGTGCAGATTCGGCACCAAAAGAAACGGCGGCACACGACTCTTTGAGCATAGTGTGACAGTCCCTTGTTCTTCGCGCTTCGATGCACCGTGCTAGATGTCTTTGCTGGGTCTGAGCCTTTGAGATGTCAGCAGGATCAGCTTCCCTCTGCTTCCCTCTACTTGATGGCAAAGGATGAGACTTCAAAGCAGCAGATTTTAGTTTTGGGCGGTTGATTTTCTTGTGATGATTTTTTCCCCCAAAAAAACTTTTGGTTTCCCTCCAAAACAATTTCTTACGTATAGTGTTTTTCCCCAGCGTCAAGAGCACAGAATGCCAGCCATAATTCAAATTCAAATGGTTTCAAACTCCAAAATTTCTCTGTCCTTCAGCGTAAAAAGCATAACCATCACATTATTCGAGACACAATTCAAAATTCAAACCCAAAACCACACAAAAATTTGTCCTAGTTTCCCCAAAATCCTTATCAAATTTCTCATATCAAATTTCTCATATCTTATCCAATTTCTATTATCTTATCCAATTTCTCTTAACAACATCTCTCATATATACCAATTTCTCATCTCTTATCAAAAACTCTTATCCAAAATCTCTTGATAAGATCCCTGTTTTATAGAATAGATGTATGTATGTATGTATGTATGTATACTAGGCATAACCCTTGCCCGCGGGCACGGCTCATTTAAGATTTTCCCCTGCGAAATCTTTGTTCCCTGAAAAATTATTTTCACAGCCAAAATTGTGCGGAACAAAAAATTAGCGTAAAAATATTTAGCGGCACAGGCGCCTTCGGTGCGGAACAACAAATTCGGCGTGGTCGCCTTCGACACGTAACAACAAATTAGCGTTAAAAAAATTTAGCGGACGCTCTCAGTGGCACGGGCGCCTACGGGCGGCTCCGACGGCTCTGGCATGGGAAATTATTCTCGTCTTTGCCCCATGGGTCTAAGAGACGGTGGGCCCCACGTTGAGGGAGGGATCATTCGATCTGAAGCATCATTCGATCTGTAGCATTAAGTGCAAGTTAATGTTTTTTTCCAAATGCATTACTTGCATGCACTTTACTATTACCAAGAAACTGTCATTCCCCATAAATTTTCATTTCCACAGAAACTTTAATTTTCCTAGAAATGGTTTCCCTCCAAAACTTTCCACAAAATCTCATCTCAACTATTCATTCCTCAAGATTAAATCCAGGCCGTCTTTCTATTAACCTGTTTGTCCTAGTCAGCTTATCCTAATCAGCCCTAGAATTCAAAAACAATTGTCCAAGCATCGAAGAGACAGTGAACCCCGCGTTGACGGAGAGAGCATTCGATCTGTAGCAGCATTTGATCTGCAGCATTAAGTGCAAGTTAAATTTTTTCCCCAAATGCATTAATTATGTGCACTCTGTTATTCCACAGAAACTTCCATTCCCCAAAAGTTTCATTTCCCCAGAAACTTTCATTGCCCTAGAAATGTTTTTTCCTCCAAAACTTTCCACAAAATCTCATCTCAACCATTCATTCCTCAAGATTAAATCCAAGCCGTCTTTCTATCAACCTGTTTGTCCTAGTCAACCCTAGGATTCAAAAACAATTGTCAGATGTAATATAGATATATATATGTATGTATATATACCCACACACTAGTCATAACACGTGCCTGCAAGCACGGTTCATTTAAGATTTTCCCCCTCGAAATCTTTGTTCTCCAAAAAATTATTTCAACAGCCAAAATTACGTGGAACAACAAATTAACGCAAAAATATTTAGCGACACGGGGGCCTTCGACACGGAACACCAAATTCGACGCGGGCGCCTTCAGCGCGGAATAATAAATTCAGCGTAGAACAACAAATTTGGTGCGGGCCCCTTCATCGCGGAAAAACAAATTAGCATAAAAAAATTTAGCAGGCGCCTTCGGGGCATACCAATAAATTCGGCACCGACACCTTTGGCGTGGAACAAAAAATTCGACGTAAGACAACAAATTCGGCGCTAGCCCCTTTGGCGCGGAACAACAATTCGCGGAACAACAAACTCGACGCGGGTGCCGTCGGTGCAGAACAACAAATTAGCATAAAAAAATTTAGCGGGCTCCTTCGGCATAGAACAACAAATTCATCGCCAGTGCCTTCGGTGCGGAACAATAAATTTGACGTAAAACAACAAATTCGGTGCTGGCACCTTCGATGCGGAACAACAAATTAGCGCAAAAAATTTAGCGGACGCCTTCGATTGATTGACATGGAACAACAAATTCAATGTAAAACAAAAAATTTGGTGTGGAACAATAAATTAGCGTAAAAAATTTACGGAAACAAATTCGGCGTAAAGCAACAAATTCAGCGTGGGCGCCTTCGGAGCGGAACAACAAATTAGCGTAAAAAATTTAGCGGACGTCTTCGACGCGTGAAATTATTCTCATCTTGTTGTCCCATGCGTCAACGAGACAGTGGACCCTGCGTTGAGGGAGAGATCATTCGATCTGCAACAGTATTCAATCAGCAATAAGTGCAAGTTAAAGTTTTTTTCCACATGCATTAATTGCATGCACTCTGCTATTCCCCAGAAAATTTCATTCCCCAGAAACTTTCATTAGAAATGTTTTTTCCTCCAAATCTTACAGCAAAATCTCATCACAACCATTCATTCCTCAAGATTAACTCCAAGACGTCTTTCTATCAACCTGTTTGTCCTAGTCAGCTTGTCTTAGTCAGTCCTAGAATTCAAAAACAGTTGTCAAATAATATAAATATATGGATTAATGTGTATCATATGCCATATGAGAGGGTGTCTCATCTTCCCTCTCACATAAAGGGAGTCAAGTACAACAAGTACAAGCTTATGTGGGCTTGTACTTGCCCCCTTTATGTGAGAGGGCAGATGAGACACCCTCTCATATGGCGTATGATTTCCATTATTCTCTTATATATAAGTATATATGTGTGTATGTATATATGTATGTATGTATATATGTATGTATGTATGTACATATGTATATATATATGTATATTTGTGTTTCAGAGTGTTTTCTCACTACAAAGCGTTGACCGTGGAGAACCCGGTCAACGTGGTCAAGGGGCCCGCTTTGGGTCCCTTGGGGGGCTTCGAATTGGTGCAGAAGGGGCGAGGGGAAGCCTCGGCCCTGGTTGAGACGCTCGGCCTCGGATAGACGCGCTCGGCCTCGGCTGGAAGGGGGACGAGGGGTAGCCTCAGTCGCCCGGGTAGATGCACGGCCGACGGGTGGCGAGGGGGAGTCTCGGACCCGACTAAGACGCTCGGCCTCGGTAGGTTGACGGTGAGGGGAAGCCTCACTATCCAGTTGATCGAGTGGTCGGAGAGGGGCGAGGGGTAGCCTCGGCCCGTTGATCAGCTGTCCACCTGCGTAGACGAGAACGCTCGTCAGGGGGCCGGACCTTGGTTCCGGCCAAATCCCCTCCGATGCCTAAGTCAGATAGAGATCTGAGAAAGGAGGCCCGGCGGAGACGGTTCGACTCGTGAGGAGATCGTAACGGCGTCTCTCGGCGTGAGCGGGGGAGGAAGGAGATGAATTGGGGGAACGAGGTCGTTGATGGAGTACCTTAGGTTTTGTTACCTGAGATGCGGTCCCTTTCTTCTTCGTCTTCCTGGCCCTTTTGTAGAGCTCCCAGCGTGATTGCCTCTGGCCCACGTCCCATGCCCACCATCGATCGTGCCCCATCAGTCCCCCCTTGCCGCTGCCCTCTCCGCCATGCCAGCACCTCCCCATTATCGCTATTTAGTGGTCGCGCGTCCGGGGGAGTGGTTTTCGCAGGAGTGGGCGAGTGTCCAGCGGGTTATTGGGGCCGGGTCGGATCGATGTTCGGGAAGGTCCCTTATAGGGCCTTTGCAGAATGGGCTTTTGACCAGTGGTCGGGCCCCTGGGCTCGCGTCTTTTGGGTCTCGGTCAAATAGGCGTAACAATTGCCCCCATCGGTCGGGTTAACCGGCCTCGGCCGGTCCAGCTCGGCCGATGTGACTTCTGTCGATTTTGACAAGCTCTCCAGTCGATGCCGACTCATTTATTAGTCGTCATCATGAGTTGGCCCGTTCGATGTTTTTAAGGCGCGGGTTCCGAAGCGCCGTCGGCCTTCGGATGTCGCCACGTGTAGCGGCAAGCTTATCCCTGCCGCTCGCGGAGTCGTCTTAAGTGGAGAAGCCGAGGGATTCGTGAGCCGCCATCCCGTCGTCTTTCTTCTTTGCGCTGATCCCCCTTCTGTCTGAGCTCTGCCCCATGTCGTCTTCCTCTGCTACGGGTTCGGTTCGGTCGGAGCGCGATGCGGCTCCAGGTCTGGCGGGTGGCACTCCTTCGGCGATTAGTCAGCATGGGGATGATCCTTCAGGGGTTCCTTCTGAGGTCTTGGCGTGGCCTTCGTCGATCTGTGCCACCGCCATCGGGAGCATGTGCTCCTCCTACCTGCTTCCGCCCTACTCGGCTCGTGCCCCTGGGGCTGACGAGTGGATCTGCTCTCCTGGTCCCAATGAGGTCGGAATATATGAGAAGTGCTTTCACTTCGGGCTCCGTTTCCCGCTTCATCCTTTTATCGTGGAGTTCCTTCAGGCCCACAATGTGTGCTTGTGTCAATTCTGTCCCAACACCGTCGGGATCCTCGTTGGGTTCGTTGTCGTCTGCATGCTGAAGGGTGTGGTGCCCTCTCTCCGCCTCTTTGCCCAGTTCTACCGCCTGAGCCTCCACCAATCGGGGGCGTGGATCTACATCAGTGCTCGCCCGAAGATGTCCCGGGTGCTGGGGTTGCCGAGCTCTCTGAAACGCAGGAAGGGGGAATACGTGTTCGTCACATTCCCCTCGAGTGTACACTTCCCGGCTCGGTGGGTGGCGGCCGGTGCCGTTGTTCTTAATCTGGGTGAGCCGACGGTCGCTGAGCAGCAGACGGCGAGGGATATGTTGGCAATTCCTCCGACGGAGCGCTCGATCGACTTCCTCTTTAGTGACCACAACTTGCGTAAGACGGTGTGGCCCCTAGGTAAGCTGCTCCAAACGTTCGCCCCTCGAGGTCGCCCAGGTTCTGCTCTGTCTCTCATTTATTCTTTGAGTGCAGGTGGGTTCCCTCTCTGTCCTTCTCCTGCCAGCGCTCTCGCGCAGGCCCCAAACCCGGATCCGCGCAGAAGGGATCATGTGTTGGCGGTCCGGAAGAAGCAGCGGGTTGTGACCGCGTCCGGAGGCTCGAAGCGAAAGAAGATGTCGTCTCCCTCTCTCCCCCTGCAGGGGTCTCCCAAGAGGCTCCGTAAGGGGGTCGAGGGGGTCGACGTCCAGCCGACTGCTGACCGACCTCATCCTGCTCCCGTTGAGGTTGCTTGGCCGTGGGCCGGCCCTTCACCTCTTCCGGACGGCTCTCTCCCTGATGCTTACAGTCGGTATCTTGGGGCGTTCCGCTCCGCTCCTGGCGAGTTCCCTTCGTCAGGGGAGGGTTTTCTTTGTCCACGCTTTCCAGTGGGTGAGAAGGAGTTGGTGTTCTCGAGCCGTGGAGCCGCCGCTCGAGTGGCCGAGAACTGTTGTCTCCCTCCCGACCAGGCGGTGTTGGACGGAGTCAGAGGTGATTGCTTGGCTATCTTTGTGATCCAGGCTGGTCAACAGGTGGTGTGTCTCTGCTTGTCCCCCCGTTCTCCAGCTGCTTTTGCCATCTTACCTTCGTTGCTTTGGCACAGTTGTCCTCGGTGGGCCTCTCGATGAGGCGCCAATTCACGGCTCTTCCCAAAGCCAAATCCGTGGCTGGGCTAGGCCCTGAGGTCCCTGGCGAGGGGGAGGAGGAAGTTGGTCAGTTGGAGGAAGCGCGGGTCCAATCCCTGGACTCCCGCATAACTGAGCTGTCCTCTGCCCTGGAGGTGGCGGATCGTGAGAGAGCCGTGGCTCTGGCCGCGAAGTCAGAGGCCGAGACGCGGCTCGCCTCTCTTTTAAAAGACGTCGACGCGTCTGGAGGAGTCAAGCAGACCCCCGGCCCGGCTGCTGCCTCCGAAGCCTCGGAGCTCTCCGATCATCTGGATGCGGCGGAGGAGCTGGCGAGGGCCCTTGCAGCCCAACTAGGAGAGAAATCCCGGGAGATCGAGAAGGAGAGGGCGGAGCACCAACGCCAGGTCGAGACCCTAGAGGCCCGGCTGCGTGGGCTCGAGGAGGTGGATCCTGCCCGGATCGCTCAGGATACCGTGGCGGAGTATGCCACCTCTTTTGTGGAGACCGCCTTATCGGAGGCGTACGAGAAGGGCTTCGCCCGGTGCCAGTCCGAGATCCAAGAGAAGTTCCCGCTCTCGGGGATCAACTTCGAGAAACTTCGGATGTACTCTGACGCCGAACGGAGTAAGGGGGGAGACCCTAGTGAGCTGCCAGCCTGTGGCTCCCCCGGTGCCCCCAGAGAAAAATGAGGGAGGGGAATGCCCCTCGACCTCTTCGTGTATCCTTCTGTATACCCTTTTGCTTTATCTGGAAGGGAATGAATTTAAAACAAATTTATTTCATAGGAAACGATACATCTATTGAAAGTACTTGCGTAAATGTTCCGCATTCCAAGTGTGAGTGAGAACTCTCCCTTCCATGTCGGCTAGTCGGTAGGCTGCGGGTCCGAGGACCTCGACGACTTTGTAGGGTCCCTCCCATCTAGCCGTGAGCTTCCCTTTGCGAGCGGTATCGGTGGTGAAGCCTGCTTTCTGGAGGACCAGGTCCCCGAGGTGGAAGCTTCTCCCCCGCACCCGAGCGTTGTAGTATCGGGCCACCTTCTGCTTTTGGCGGACGATGGTGGCCAGTGACTGCTCCCGTCGCTCGTCGAGGAGCTCTAGGCTGAGCCCTAGGCCCTGCGAGTTCAGGTCTTCGTCAAAGTATTTGAGGCGAAGAGATTCTTCACCCAATTCGACCGGTACCACCGCCTCGGCCCCGTAGGTGAGCATGAAGGGGGTCTCGCCAGTAGCCTCCTTGTGGGTCGTCCGGTATGACCAGAGTATCCCGGGGAGATCTTCCGGCCAGTTCCCTTCGGCGTCCTTCACTTTCTTCCGGAGGGGCTCTATGATACACTTGTTGGCCGCTTCTGCCATCCCGTTGGTTTGGGGGTGTGCTACCGAGGCAAAGAGGAGCTTGATTCCCCATTCCTCGCAAAAATCTTTAAACCCTGCTGAATCGAACTGCTTCCCGTTGTCTGTGACGATGGCCCGTGGTACTCCGAATCGGGAGATGATGGAATTCCACACGAAGCATTTCGCTTTCTTCCACGTGATGGTTGCCAACGGCTCGGCCTCGATCCACTTGGTGAAGTAGTCCACTGCCACGATCAGGTGCTTCCGCTGCCCTCGTCCTGGCTTGAACGGTCCGAGGATGTCGAGCCCCCATTTCGCAAAGGGGAGGGGGCTCACGATGGGGATGAGCTCTGACGGAGGAGTCGAGATGTGGTGGGCGTACCTCTGGCATTCTTGGCATTTCTGGACGTAGCTTGTAGCATCTTTGGCCAAGGTCGGCCAGTAGTACCCCTGCCTTAAGATCTTCTGCGCGACTATCTTGCCCCCGTGGTGATTCCCGCAGATCCCGTCGTGAACCTCCCGTAGGACGTAGTCAGCTTCTTGTGGTCCGATGCACTTCAGGTATGGGAGGACGTCCGTCTTGGTCCAGCGTCTCCAGTAGAGCGTCCCCTCATGGATCACGTATCGGAGTGCTTTTCTCTCCAGGGTTCGGTGTTCATCCCCATCGGCCGGCACCTCTCCGTGGGTGAGGCATCGGATGATCGGGTCCATCCAGGTGGGCTCTTGGTCGATCGCCATCACCTCGTGCTCCATCGTGATGGGGGACGGCAGGTTCTCTACGTAGATGGTGCGGCCCAGCTCCTTTGGCGAGGACGAGGCCAGCTTTGACAATGCATCGGCCCGCGCATTCTCTGATCGTGGGAGGTGTAAGACCTCCACGTCCTTGAATTTGGACATCGCCGCTCTGGCGACTGGGAGATATCTCTGCATCGCCTCCTCCCGTGCCTCGTAACTCCCTAAGAGTTGGTTGACAATGAGCTTCGAGTCGCTGAGGAGGCGGACGGACTCGGCCCCGAGCTCCAGGGCCAGCCTCAGGCCGTTGATCACAGCTTCGTATTCCGCCACGTTGTTCGTGGCTGGGAACTCGAACCGCAACGCGTATTCCACGATGTTCCCCTCCGGAGATCGGATCGCAATCCCGGCCCCGCCTCCTGACTGCGTGGCCGACCCGTCCACATGAATTATCCATGCTCCTGGATCCTCTGGCTGAAAGTGGTCAGCCGAAAGAAAGGACAAGGGTTGAGCAGTTACCGTCCCTGGGCCTTCTCCCTCTGGGGGGCCATTTCCTTCCGTCGTGCATTCGGCGATGAAGTCGGCTAGGGCCTGTCCCTTGATGGCCGTGCGCGGTTTGAATCGGAGGTCGAACTCGCTCAGTTCCACTCCCCAGTTTAGCATCCTTCCCATTCGATCGAATCTCTTGAGGTTCTATTCCAGCTGTGAGTCGGTCAGGATCAGTATGGTGTGGGCCTGCAAATAGGGTCGGAGCCTTCGTACTGAGAGGACGAGGGCGTACGCCAGTTTCTCCATGGGCGAGTATCACACCTCCGCCCCCTTCAAGATCCGGCTCATGTAATATACCGGCCGTTGCACCCCGCCGTCCTCCCGGATCAGCACCGAACTCACAGCTTCCTCCGCGCACGCCAGGTAAAGGCTCAGCGACTCCCCTTCCCGGGGTTTGGACAGGAGAGGGGGGCTGCGGAGATACTCTTTGAGGTCCTCGAACGCCCGGGAGCAGTCTTCGTCCCAGAGTATCGTCTTCCTATTGTTCGGAGGTTCCGCGATTGCTTTCCTCAGGACCTTGAAGAAGGGAAGCGATCTTTCCGCTGATTTGGAAAGGAATCGCCCCAGGGCTGCGATGCGCCCGTTCAGCCTCTGTAGCTCCTTGATCGTCGTCGGCTCGCGCATGTTGACCAGCGCCTCGATCTTGTCGGGATTAGCTTCAATACCACGATTAGTTATCATAAATCCCAAGAATTTGACAGATCTTACCCCGAACGTGCATTTCGCGGGGTTGAGCCGAATGTGGTGTTGCCGTAACCGCTCGAAGGTCTCCCGCAAGTCGGCGATGTGGTCTTCCGGTCGCCTTGACTTGACGAGCATGTCGTCGACGTAGACTTCTAGGTTCCTCCCGATCTGGGAGCTGAACACCTTGTTGACCATTCTCTGGTAGGTGGCCCCCGCGTTCTTCAAGCCAAAGGGCATCTTCTTGTAGCAGTAGGTTCCCCGGTCCGTCGTGAAGGCTGTCATCTCTTCGTCCCGGGGGTCCATCTGGACTTGATTGTACCCGGAGTAAGCGTCCATGAAGCTTAGCATCTCGTATCCCGAGGCGTTGTCCACCAGGTGGTCGATGCGCGGCAGGGGGTAGCTGTCCTTGGGGCAGGCCTTGTTGAGGTCACTGAAGTCCACGCACATTCGCCACTTCCCGTTGGGTTTTTTGACCATCACCACGTTCGACAGCCACTCCGGGTACCAGACTTATCGTATGAAGCCGGCATCGAGTTGACGCTCCACTTCCTCGGAGGCTGCCTTCATCTTCTCGCCGCCCAGGTTACGCTTCTTCTGCCTAACCGGTTTGAAGTTGGGGTCGGCGTTGATCTGGTGGACGATCACCTGGGGGTCCACGCCGGGCATGTCTTCAGGTGACCAGGCGAAGATGTCCAGGTTCGCCTCCAGGCATTCGATCAGCTGATCCCTCTGGTCTGGGCTCAGCCCTCTCCCGATCGAGACGAACCGGCCCTCGATGTCCGTGACCGGGATTTGCTCCTGCTCCTCCGCAGGGGTGGGCCTAGGCACACTCCTTAAGTCGAGCGCGGTCATCCGGTCAGCTAGACGATCCTCGGGACCTTCCTCTGCCAGTTGATAGCAGGTATTCGGTCTCCCCGCGTCGCCTTCGACTTGCCCCATCCCCCCCGGCGTTCGGAACTTGATGGTCCGATGGAGGGTCGAGACCACCGCGTCGACGGCGTTGAGTAGGGGTCGGCCGATGATCCCATTGTATTCCGACCCAATCCCCAATACGATGAATTCCACCGCCAGGGTCACAGAGTCTGGTGTGTTTCTGAGCGTTACCGGGAGATGGATAGTGCCGATGATGGGGGGTGGAGTGACCCGTGAATCTGACCACGGAACCCGAACGAGGTCGCAAGTCTTCTTTCTGCCGGCCCATCTTCTCCAGGGTTGACATAAATAGGACGTCACAGGAGCTGCCGGTGTCGACAAGCAGCCGCCGCACTAAGGTAGTGTCTATGACCACTGATACCACCAAAGCCACGTCTGAGCTGCGCGCCGTTACGGGCGCACTCGGTCTCCCGACCGGTGGGGAAGGGGAGGGCCTCCCGGCCCTTTCCTCACGACTCTCCTCGTGTCGGTCCCGTGCCCATTCTTGGCTACGATGGCGGGCCCCGTCGCCCCGCCTCGGGGCCTCGCCCTTCTTTCGCTGAGAGGAGGGAGGCCGCGTTATCGCAGATGTGGTTTGTTTCTTCGTGGGACAGTTTTCGTTCCCACAGACGGCGCCGGATGTTTCAGAGTGTTTTCTCACTACAAAGCGTTGACCGTGGAGAACCCGGTCAACGTGGTCAAGGGGCCCGCTTTGGGTCCCTTGGGGGGCTTCGAATTGGTGCAGAAGGGGCGAGGGGAAGCCTCGGCCCTGGTTGAGACGCTCGGCCTCAGATAGACGCGCTCGGCGTCGGCTGTAAGGGGGACGAGGGGTAGCCTCAGTCGCCCGGGTAGATGCACGGTCGACGGGTGGCGAGGGGGAGTCTCGGACCCGACTAAGACGCTCGGCCTCGGTAGGGCGTGCTCGGCCTCGGCAGGCTGACAGTGAGGGGAAGCCTCACTATCCAGTTGATCGAGTGGTCGGAGAGGGGC
Source organism: Scilla litardierei (assembly GCA_030789695.1). Taxonomy (NCBI): domain Eukaryota; kingdom Viridiplantae; phylum Streptophyta; class Magnoliopsida; order Asparagales; family Asparagaceae; genus Scilla; species Scilla litardierei. The sequence goes on along the minus strand of CM061135.1, from coordinate 64,960,605 downwards.
GAGGGGTAGCCTCGGCCCGTTGATCAGTTGTCCACCTGCATAGACGAGAACGCTCGTCAGGGGGCCGGACCTTGGTTCCGGCCAAATCCCCTCCGATGCCTAAGTCAGATAGAGATCTGAGAAAGGAGGCTCGGCGGAGACGGTTCGACTCGTGAGGAGATCGTAACGGCGTCTCTCGGTGCGAGCGGGGGAGGAAGGAGATGAATTGGGGGAACGAGGTCGTTGATGGAGTACCTTAGGTTTTGTTACCTGAGATGCGGTCCCTTTCTTCGTCGTCTTCCTGGCCCTTTTGTAGAGCTCCCAGCGTGATTGCCTCTGGCCCACGTCCCACGCCCGCCATCGATCGTGCCCCATCAGTCCCCCCTTGCCGCCGCCCTCTCCGCCATGCCAGCACCTCCCCATTATCGCTATTTAGTGGTCACGCGTCCGGGGGAGTGGTTTTCGCAGGAGTGGGCGAGTGTCCAGCAGGTTATTGGGGCCGGGTCGGATCGACGTTCGGGAAGGTCCCTTATAGGGCCTTTGCAGAATGGGCTTTTGACCAGTGGTCGGGCCCCTGGGCTCGCGTCTTTTGGGTCTCGGTCAAATAGGCGAACAATGTATGTATGTATGTATATGTGTGTGTGTGTTATATATACTAGTCATAACCCGTACCGGCGGGCACGGAGCATTTAAGATTTTCCCTTGCGAAATCTTTGTTTCCCAAAAAATTATTTCTACAGCAAAAATTTAAAAGAACAACAAATTAGTGTAAACATATTTAGCGCAATGAGCGTCTTCGACGTGGGTGCCTTCGGTGCAGAACAACAAATTTGGTGCATGCACCTTCGACACAGAACAACAAATTCGACGTGTGCGCCTTTGGCGTGGAACATCAATTTCGGCGTGGAACATCAATTTCGGCGCAGGCGCCTTTGGCGCAGAAAAAAAGTAGCATAAAAAATTTAGGAGGTGCCCGCTTAAATTATTATCTAAATCAAATTCGTTTATTAAAAAATTCGGCATCCCAAATCTAAATTATTATTTAGATAATGAATTTGTTATGCCAAATTTGTTTATTAAAAAATTCGGGTATGGTTTAAATACATGTTTATTCAAATCCATATCAAATTTGTTGAACATGTTTATTCAACGGTACCCACAATTTACTGAGTAAGTTGAGAGCAAGTGGGCCCCATGATTTTGCGCTCTTATGCAATTTGTAAGCAAATCCCAGTACATGGTGACAATTTGTTAAAATCCCATAGCAAGCAAATTTTGAGCAAGAAAATTGTGAGTAGTTGATAGCAAATTGTTGGATTTTGACAAATGGTCACCGTGTACTGAAATCATTGGCCCTAACAATATGTGTGCCATTCACTCTGAAAACCCCAAAAATCACCCACTTATTTACATGTTTGCCACCCCCCCATGGGTTTTTGCATTTTAACCTGTGGATTTTGCACCTTTTATCCACAACGATATCAGCACACACACGCCCATATTTCACACTCTTTTTCAGTTGCATTCGTGCATCACATTGTTTTTGTTAGAGATTTTTTTTGCTCTGTGCTCTGTGTGCATGGGTTATCTATTTTATAGTTAATAAATTATAATTTATTTCATCTATCACTTTACAATGTATTTTGTTTCGTAAACATGCATAAATATTTTATGCATAAATACAGTATCCTCTTTTAAAACAAATATTTTATGCCTTTTGTATTCGCACATGCATGTTCATATGATGTCCATGGACTTGACCATCGTGTTACTTGTCATTCAAGTTTTTCTCTTCACATGACATGATGCATGTCATCATATATATGTGCATGGTGATGTGGTCAATGACTTGAGAGACCACCGAATCTAATTCTAGGAAGCCCCCCTCTCTCCATATTTTCTTCACATAAATAGTTTCAACACGAGTCATATTTATGCAACCTTGAAGAGAGAGATGCAACAGTTGTGAGACCTAAACGAAATGCTAGGTCCATTGCATGTAGAGGGGCTTAAGTGGGGTAGATGAGCTGTCTGTACCATGATTGTGCCTAATTAATTAGTTTGTTAATTAATTTGGTAGGCAATTAAAAGCAAAAAGATAACACACCAATGGTTTCATGGAAAGTTGCATGCATTTGTTTGGAGCGATGTTTTAAAATTAACAGAGTATTTGAATGTTCACATAGATTTCGGGCACTGTGAGTAGTTGACAAACTTTAATTTGTTCGTGGAAAAATTATTTAATGTGTTTGTGCTTTCACCTAAAATATTTTCACACATACCTGTAAAGTTATTTGGGGTTTCCCAAAACACATTCAACCTAAATTTAGATTTTCCAACCAAAACTTTATCAAAACTCATCTCAACCTTACATTCCCCTAGATCAAATCCCAGCCACTCTTTATCTTGTCCTAGTCAGCCCTAGGATTCAAAAACAGTTGTGTTTTAATATATAGATATTATATATATATATATATATATATATATATATATATATATATATATATATATATAGAATAATGGCTATCATACGCCATATGAGAGCTTCTCTCATACGCCCTCTCACATAAAGCACCCAAGTACAATCAAGTACAAGCCCATGTGGGCTTGTACTTGGGTGCTTTATGTGAGAGGGCGTATGAGAGAAGCTCTCATATGGCGTATGATACCCATTAATCCCATATATATATATAGACTAGTCATAACCCGTGCCCTAAGGGCACGATTCATTCAAAATATTTCCCGTCAAAATCTTAGATCATATAATTTTAAACGAACAATAATAAGTAACACGCAACAATTGTTATTTAATTCCACAAAAATTTTAAATCACTTCTAAATTTAGTTCCAACCAAAGAATTTAGTTTCCCATCCCAAAATTTAGTTCCCTCAAGCTTCGGGCGCCATTCATTTAAAAGATTGCCACCATTAAAATCTTGGATCCCCTAATTTTCATTGAACAACAATAATTGAAGTGCAATTATTGTTAATCAGTTCAACAAAAATTTTAGGCCTCCCAAAATTTAGTTCTCCGTTCTTTTAAAATATTCCCACTCAAAACCTTAGCTCCCTTAATTTTTAACAAACATCAATGTTTAAAGCGAAATAATTGTTATTTAGTTCCTCTCAAAAATTTTAGTTGCTCCACAAAATTTAGTTCTCTTCAGATTCAGTTCCCCAACAAATTAGTTTCCTTAAAGAATTTAGGTCAAGGTTTTTTTTGTTTGTGGTTGCTCAAAATTTTTTTATTGTTCGTCCAGAATGTTTAGTATCAAAAAATTTTCCTATCACTATAGTTTTCATCATGCTTGTTGTCCAGTGTTCATGATGGATCCATCCACCAAGATGATTGTAGGCGTTGCTCTGGGTAATTGACCGACGCCCCGTTTACGGTTTGGGCGCGGTGTCGTTTTACCGCAAGTGCACGGTTAGTGTAGGGTGCGGGTTTATCGAACTCAGGGAGGTGGATGGCTTGAGTGGCTACTAGCCTCACCTAGGTCGTGTGCTAGCTACGCGGATGATGTGGGTGGAAGTGTAGAAATAAAAGAAAGAAATGAAAACGACACGAAATGAATCCCGGCTAACACGGGCTAGAGCACTCAGGACACTTGGCATTTGACTGGACCCAGGGTGAGACATTACCTCAAAAGGTGGTACCTAGCATCCATGGCCTGATATTCCGGTCGGTGCCAAGCACGCTAGGCCTACCCGGTTCCGGACGGTAGGCATTCCCATGTCCATTAACACCTTCCACAACCGGGAGCATTAAGGCCACAATGATATCTCCCAACACTTCGTCCAAGCCGCTCCCGCGCGCTAGGACTCGATGTCTACGCTGGGGGCGTGAGCTATGGCTAGGGAGTCAACTGCCAAGTTTATTCCCCCTTGGCCCGACGGTCAAAGGCGGTCTTTCTCCCGCTGATGACAATGAAACACCCCCGCGTAACCCTAATGTCCAAATTGGTCGAATGTGATTTCTGGCAATACATCGAAGCGGATCTTGACTGGACAAGCACAGGACCACAATCCCCAACACATCTAGTGTGTTGCCATACAAATTGGACTCAGATTGCTAGAAATCCCCATTGACACATTTCATCGAGCACATGCCATGCAACCAAGTCAAATGAAACAACCAAGCATCAATCCTACCCTAACCCGTATTAGGGTTCATCAACACTACTCCATGGTGAGAAACATAAAAACAAGCAAAACAAATAACATACAAACATTCACCATAGAGCAAAATGAAAACAACACAGTACAATAGAAAATGAGAGAAGAAAAATACTTATCTTGATTCGAATCCAACAATCCGGTACAAGATTTATTGAGCAAAGACCTAATCTAATCTACCCTAAGCCTCCCAACAAAGGGGCTGAAAAAGCCCTAAAAACTAGAGGAGCATCCCCCCAAGTCGTGCCCCCAACCTCTATTTATAAACCCCTCAAAAACCCTCTTGGGTCGGGTTCAGAACTGTCAAAAAAAGCCCACCCGATCGGGTGGAATCTCACCCGATCGGGTGGAATAAACAGAGAGCTCAGATTTGCAGAAAGAGATCTCACCCGGTCGGTTGACAAGTCAACCGATCGGGTGAAATGAAATTCCAGACTGCAGCCAGTTTCAGCACATAGCTGCGCTCAGAAAATTCCAGAAAAATCTAAAAAAATCAGATTTGAGCATGCGACCTATCGTTGGAAAGCTAACGACGATGCCGATGCTAGAAAAATAAGAGATCACCCAAAATCCTTCTGGAATGATAGCAGATCTTCAATGAATGAGCAGCGGTGCGCGAAATGGGACGAAAAGGCCACCCGATCAGTTGCAATGTCAACCGATCGGGTGAGCGGCTTGTTGCTTTGGCCGTCGCCTTCGGGAGCATCAACCAGGCGCAGAGGAGAGCGGGTGGCGTGATCGGGTCGTCCTTCGGAGGAATCGGCTACAGATGAACCGATCGGGTGAAGGTCACCCGATCGGTTGGAATTCAGCTCCATTTTCCTGAGAACTTTGTTGGGATGAACCGGTCGGTGAACCGATCGGTTGACCTTACGCTTCGCTCCAGCTTCAGTCCGGGTCAAACATGCATGCATCACCCGATCGGTTGGCTGTGTCCAACCGATCGGATGGGGGCTGAAAAGTGGCAATCTTGGTCGTTTGACCCCCTGGATCACGCGTGACTCCTCCCTTTGCTCCGGGGACTCAGAATATCGTCGTTTTATGTCCCAAATGCTATAAATTCCTGCAAATATACAAAAAACATGGAAAAGTGAAAGAAAACAAGAATATACAAGAAAACACGAGAAAACGAATAAAAGACGGCGGAAAATACGGAGAAACACGGAAGAAAACGTGCGCAAATATATGAAATATAAACGCACATCAAAATCCCCCAAGCTGAACTATTCCTCGTCCTCGAGGAAGACGAGTGAGAGTAGGAGCTCGGAGGGAGAAAATAGAGAGAAAGAGAGAAAAAGAAAACTCTATATCCTAGATCGCCCGTCAGGGCCAACACAGTCAAAAACGACACACCAAGCAAGCAAACACCAAATCACATCACTAAACTAAGGAATACGAGTCCAGACAAATGCCGTGGGCCCACGCGGTGAAGCGCGAGTGAGTGTGGTCGTGTGTTAGCAGACGGTGTCACTATCTACATTGTGCAATAAAGCTCGATATACACAAATCCAGGAAACGACCCAAATACCGATTCGAATTTGAAATTGTGGTGAATATTAGCTCAAGCATGCATGAGAAGCGTATAAGAATAGAAGCGTAGCATGCATCGGGGACTCCACAACTAGGGTTAAGGAAATCACACCACTATAGCCGAGATACTAGCTAAAAAGTTCACACGCCAAGTGTTTTCGAAAACGATGAGGGTTGAGATGACGTGGAGTAGAACACTCGGTGCAAATTCTCGCCTTCCCTTTATTCTCGGTAGGTAGGAAAAAATATTCACACGGGAATTTTTTTTTTGGGTTTTGGGTATTTGTATTTTTTTTGATTTTGGGCTATACAAAATTTTTCTTTTCTTTTCTTTTTGGGTTTTTCTTTTCTTTTCTCTTTTTTTTTGGATTTTTGGGTTTTTGGCTATACACATGTGTACTCTCCCAAGTGGGAGAACGGTACACGACGAGGGGATTTGCACCAAGTAAAACAAAAAGGAAGTCGGAATCTAAACACTTGGGCAAAGGAAACTATTCTCGCCAAATAGAGCATGGGCTAAATGGGTTATCCTAGTCCTTAATTGTGGAATCCCGACACATGCGAAATGAAGTACACGATATATATATATATAGCATGCAGAAGCAGACAGGGAAAATAAATACTGCATATTCAAATCGAAGCATGATAATCTAGGGGTCATTCCTGGACAGGTATATAAAGTAAAATCACAAAGTAGAAGCACACCAAACAGCTAGGCACGACGCACGACTCACAAAAAGCTAAGTGGACCCGCGATGCATGAAATGCAAGAGGACTCGGCTTCCTGAGGTTAGTGAATGTGATTATCGAAGCCGTGCAAGGTGTGCGTGTGATTTTCGTGGCAATTCATCATAGGGTTCATCTCTGGGAGAAAGAGATAAAAAGAAGAAAAGAAAAAAAGAAAAAAAGAAAAACACGGAGAAAAACGACTCAAATAATGAAGAAAAAGATACAAATGACGCACGAAGTGTGACTCCCCTAAGCTGAAACTTGCATTATCCTCAATGCAATAGTAGTGAATACGGGAGGGCAATGAAAATGTAGGGGAGTTACGCACTGACACAAAAAATGAAAAACACGAAAAATACACGAACGAAACTGGAAAATAAAGAAAAAGAAGCATACAGAATAAAAGATATAAAACACAACGAAGGACTCAAAGACACAAACACACGACAACGACACACAAAAACATGCACACAAAAGTCGATTTCCCCCAAGCTGAACATGACAATGCTAGCAAAATGATATGATCAATGTGATGCAGAAATATGCTTGGGGAAAATCAGAAAAGAAAGAAATCAGAATGCAGGAGAGACAGTCTGCTCGTTCTCCTCGGAAGAGGATGTGGGGTGAAATGATAGAAGGGCACGACATGAAGGGTTATTAAGATGCAAAAGCAAATCCTAGATACGCTCCCCTCGCTAATGAGAGGACATGAGATTATTCAAATCTAAACTAGAAAGCGGTAAATTTTTACACTACTGGATTAGGATACACCTGAGCATAGGCGGATCCAAGATCTGAAGTGGGGCATGTAGCTGCTCTAACTGCTCCTTCTGTGGCTCTGCTAGAAGCGCTGTGCCACGTGTGCCAATGGACCCAAACAATGCACCTCCAAGCATCCCTCGTAGGTGTCCATCTGTGACCTGCAAAGGACGAGGTGCAGTAGTCCATGGCAAAAAATTTTTCCCCAAAATAAAAGTATCCCAGAGATAATCGTCAAAATAAGATAGAAAAATAGTGAAAGTGTGACGAATACTCCCTGAGAATGGGTCGCTATCCTCTGTACTAGCGACGACCAAATCCTCGCTCTCCATGAGAAGTGGCTTTCCAAGTGGTGACACACCGCAGCATACCTCAGGGGAAGTAGATCCCGTGTCCTGCGAGAGATATGGTATGTCAAATATATACGAGTCTAAATAAATAGGAAGTAAAAAGCGAGACTAAAAAGTGGAGTGAGAGTGAGTATGAAAATCTCCCTGAATAGGGGCAATATGCTCAAGTAGATGCTCAGCCGCAGAAGAAGTGGAGAGCGACGGTAAAGGTAGATGTGACTCGGGCTCCATAGAGTGGACCATCGTATCCAAACCCTCATGCACATCCTCCTCGACGATATGCTCATGCTCCACCATCTGCCCGATGTCCTGAATGACATCCACATGGTTGACCACCGACCAAGGAGGAAGCTGTGACAGAGATGGCTGTGGAGGTGGATGTGGAGCGGACCACTCGTATGTGGTTGTGGTGTCGTCGTTCTCATGCACATCCTCCTCGCTGGTATGCATAAGCTCTGTGGTCTCCTCGGTGCTCTTATAGGACTCATATGGGGTATCCAGATAAAGATGAAAAGTCTCTCCCACAGATCCTAGAGAAATCTCCCCATCCTCACTATCATCATCAAAAAATGCTTCGTCATCCAAGTGGTAGTGTGGGAAAATTGGGGCATCGGCATGAGATGTGTCTATGGTGGCCGATGGCATGGTGGTCTCAACCATGAAGGTGGGTATATCCTCTCCTTCATCCCCTCTCCTCGGTGTCGGCTCGGTGATTGGTACCATCAAGTTTTGTAATATTTGGCCTTGGTTAAACATGGCACTTTCAAGGAGAGACACGAGGCTTGATTCTTCTTGTGTGTGTGTGGAGGGGTATAAGGTTGAGGAAAAGGATGGGAGGTGTTTGGGCTAAGGTTGTGGGGAAATGTTTGGCCTTGGGGTGGGGGGAGGCTCTCAAGCGTAAATGGGTAATCATAATACACATGCCCCGCCATCCCACAAGTCTCACAAACCACAACCGAATAAGGATTGTATCCTCCCATCTGAGCATCGAAATTTGATCTCCACATGGTTACACCAAAGATACCTGGACAACAAAAATAAGAAAACTAGAGAGGAGCGTCAATAGTACAAGAAAATAACAAAAAGGTAATATAATAGTGGGGGAAAATTTTCTTGGTTATTGAATTTTTTTAAAAAAAAGAAAAATAAATTTTTTGTGTTTTTATGCGTAGTCTAACGAACCCAAGCTAAGCTAATATCAAACCAAACGCCTCCCCGGCAACGGCGCCAAAAACTTGACCGACGCCCCGTTTACGGTTTGGGCGCGGTGTCGTTTTACCGCAAGTGCACGGTTAGTGTAGGGTGCGGGTTTATCGAACTTAGGGAGGTGGATGGCTTGAGTGGCTACTAGCCTCGCCTAGGTCATGTGCTAGCTACACGGATGATGTGGGTGGAAGTGTAGAAATAAAAGAAAGAAATGAAAAGGACATGAAATGAATCCCCGCTAACACGGGCTAGAGCACTCATGACACTTGGCATTTGACTGGACCCAGGGTGAGACATTTCCTCAAAAGGTGGTACCTAGCGTCCATGGCCCGATATTCCGGTCGGTGCCAAGCACGCTAGGCCTACCCAGTTCCGGACGGTGGGCATTCCCATGTCCATTAACACCTTCCGCAACCGGGAGCATTAAGGCCACAATGATATCTCCCAACACTTCGTCCAAGCCGCTCCTGTGCGCTAGGACTCGATGTCTACGCTGGGGGCGTAAGCTATGGCTAGGGAGTCAATTGCCAAGTTTATTCCCCCTTGGCCCGACGGTCAAAGGCGGTCTTTCTCCCGCCGATGACAATGAAACACCCCCGCGTAACCCTAATGTCCAAATAGGTCGAATGTGATTTCTGGCAATACATCGAAGCGGATCTTGACTGGACAAGCACCGGACCACAATCCCCAACACATCTAGTGTGTTGCCATACGAATTGGACTCAGATTGATAGAAATCCCCATTGACACATTTCATCGAGCACATGCCATGCAACCAAGTCAAATGAAACAACCAAGCATCAATCCTACCCTAACCCGTATTAGGGTTCATCAACACTACTCCATGGTGAGAAACATAAAAACAAGCAAAACAAATAACATACAAACATTCACCATAGAGCAAAATGAAAACAACACAGTACAATAGAAAATGAGAGAAGAAAAATATTTATCTTGATTCGAATCCAACAATCCGGTACAAGATTTATTGAGCAAAGACCTAATCTAATCTACCCTAAGCCTCCCAACAAAGGGGCTGAAAAAGCCCTAAAAACTAGATGAGCATCCCCCCAAGTCGTGCCCCCAACCTCTATTTATAAACCCCCCAAAAACCCTCTTGGGTCGGGTTCAGAACTGTCAAAAAAAGCCCACCCGATCGGGTGGAAACTCACCCGATCGGGTGGAATAAACAGAGAGCTCAGATTCGCAGAAACAGATCTCACCCGGTCGGTTGACAAGTCAACCGATCGGGTGAAATGAAATTCCAGACTGCAGCCAGTTTCAGCACATAGATGCGCTCAGAAAATTCCAGAAAAATCTAGAAAAATCGGATTTGGGCATACGACATATCGTTGGAAAGCTAACGACGATGCTGATGCTAGAAAAATAAGATATCACCCAAAATCCTTCTGGAATGATAGCAGATCTTCAATGAATGAGCAGCAGTGCATGAAAGGGGACGAAAAGGCCACCCGATCGGTTGAAATGTCAACCGATCGGGGGAGTGGCTTGTTGCTTCGGTCGTCGCCTTCGGGAGCATCAACCGGGCGCAGAGGAGAGTGGGTGGCATGATCAGGTCATCCTTCAGAGGAATCGGCTACAGATGAACCGATCGGGTGAAGGTCACCCGATCGGTTGGAATTCAGCTCCATTTTCCCGAGAACTCTGTTGGGATGAACCGGTCGGCGAACCGATCGGTTGACCTTGCGCTTCGCTCCAGCTTCAGTCTGGGTCGGACACACATGCATCACCCGATCGGTTGGCTGTGTCCAACCGATCGGGTGGGGGCTGAAAAGTGGCAATCTTGGTCGTTTGACCCCCTGGATCACGCGTGACTCATCCAGTTGCTTCGGGGACTCAGAATATCGTCGTTTTATGTCCCAAATGCTGTAAATTCCTGCAAATATACAAAAACCATGGAAAAGTGAAAGAAAACAAGAAAATACAAGAAAACACGAGAAAACGAATAAAAGACGGCGGAAAATACGGAGAAACACGGAAGAAAACGTGCGCAAATATATGAAATATAAACGCACGTCAGTAATTTTTTATCGAATTGGATCAATGCGCTTGTATTGGTATTTTATGTCAGGTTATCAGACAACAGTTGTTGCATGCTCCGTCTCAAGTTTCATACAAAGGTGTAATGTTTTGGGTGGCATTTATTGCCGAATCAAAGTGGTCGTAGCCCTCATTATGCTTTTTGTTATTGATGTCCTTTGTTGTCTTTAGGCTAAGTGTAACAATAGGATATAGAGTACAATACTTAGTGCAACAGAAGCTGGAATTTTTCTAATGTTATAAGATTGTTTGATGCTTAGATAGTACGTTATGGATTTATTATGCCATTGTGATTTGAATCACATGTCCGCTTATTGTTAGTTTCTTATATGTAAGGGTGCCAAGATAATTAAAATTGGGTTTTTTGGGTCCTTGAAAATATTAATATTGGCAAAGATATCCGTTGTTGTTGTTAGTATTATTATCACTTTTACGGTAAGCTTATCAGCTACGTGCATGATTACTGCTTATGGAAAGCCTCGACTTTCCATAAAGAAAGGTCACGTCATTCCACTAAGCCAATCTACTCGAGATCCATATCAACACACAAAGAATCTAGGCCTATTTGTTCAGAGAAACACAAGAAATCTGGGACTGTTATAGACTGTTTCTATGAATTTCTAAAAAATTTACCCCTTTTCAAATCTACATTTCTTGAATTAATCATGTGACACAACAATTACATAATTACATATGAGCTACACATGCTTTGGCTATGCAAATACATGCTCAATATTACATTTAAATGAACAAAATAAAAAAAGACTAAAAGAAAGAATATTATACTTGCCTATTTAATTTGCATATTATCATGATGAGACTATTATGGTACAAATTCATTGGCTAAGATGCTTTGAGCACATCACGATCCCTGGTATAGAAAAATAAATACACACTTTTCATCACCGCATATTCATCACAAAATGTTGCTCAGGTATAAGATGGATGTTCCAGCTTCCATAGCTCTACAACTTCCAAGTAGCATGGTAATTAAGATTGTAATTAAGAATCAATCCAATTATCTCCATCTTTGTCTTCATCATTCCCAACGTATGCCTGTAAGGGAGCAAAAAATAGGCATGTATAAAATAACCATATTCACATGATTCGTCTGTTTTTTTTGTTCTTGTCTTTTTTCAGTTTTGTTATTTGCACATATCCATGGCAATTTAACTCTTTTTAAAGGAAAAACATAAAAGAAGAAATATCCATAGCAATTTAACTCTTTTGTAAAATAATTCTTCCAAAATTTTCCCTCCAAATATGACAGTAAATATAAATGACCACATAGATCTTTAATCTTACAGAGATTAAAAAGTTCTCAACAAAAATATGGTAAGCAAAAGAAACCATAAAACATTTAGAAAAAAATAAGCTTCCTTTTTTCTCTTAACTTTTTTTACTTTCCCAGAACAATATCACATGGTAAAACAAAATACAAAGCATATGAAAGATAGACATGAACAAAGATGTCAACATACTAAAATTAAAATATACATCAAGCCTAATAAGAGCATTTCAATTATCCATGATCCTTTTATCCAATTCAGTAATGGCAATAGCATGTTTTCGAAATTTGGCTTGAAGCTCAGAATTCCAGTCCTTTATTATCTGTGATGCACACCCATAATTCGATCAGCCAAGATATCTTCTTGTTTTCATACTTTTATGAGCAAGCACATTGAATCAAAAATCATCATAAAAGACTGAATACATGCACTCATAGCATCATTATATTTGTAGTTTGTGAACCAAATGCATACTCCGACCATCTCATCATCATCGACCTGTAAAATTTTAAAAATATCTCAGAAAGGACATCATGAACAAACCTTATCCCAAAAAAGAAAGCAAAAGATACATCCGATCCAATTTCCTGGATCAAAGATCACTTTTAATATGGTCCATGCACTGATTAAAAAGTTTAATCATCCATGACTATGCTATTTTTATATACTTTTCCATCTGTGATGCTGAATTTGCGTACATAAACACTTCAAACCAAGATAGCCGTAAAATTCCATAATTTTCATATTGCATTATTAAATTCATTATTACATGTTAAATAAACTTTCATCTAACATCCATGAGCACACAAAAATGTAGCTCATAAAAAACCTAAGTTTAATGGAAAGTAGTTTGAAATTTTTGATCTGAAAGCTTCCTCTGAACACTGCAATATCTAAGCTATCTATACAATCATGCTTGGACTGTCAGATGTATCACTTTAATGCTATCATCTCATGAAACATAAAATTTTATGATATTTTAATGTTATTGACAAGTTTTATCAGTACATGTATAATCCGGGCTTTAGTTCATATTCCTTGATAAAACATGCATACATCAAGACTATATAGCATGTAAAAGTTGTTGCAACACTTTCCCTTGTATGGGTTATGAAATTCAGTACGCAGTAATGAATCTTAAGAACAACGAAACAATACACATCACACAGAGACACACAAGACTTGGTAACGCAGTTCGGTGCGCACACCTACATCTGCGGGGCCATGCCCAAAAAAATAGAATACTTCACTATAATAATTAGAGAGTACAAACTCTAATAACCACGCTTCTATAAGGAAGAACACACTCCTCCTTAATACAAACCGTGAGGGGTGATCGCAATCAACCCCGTGAAGTATTCTTGGCAAGCTCCCCTTGCCAGCAAGCTCCCCTTGCACCACCGACTAGATCAACTCCCTTGATCCTATGTGCCTAGTCGTCGGCCTCCCTCCCGGAGTAATCTCACAAAATTTTTTATCAAAAAGTCCGTGACCTAGCCGTCGTTGCTGCCAAACCCTAATAGCATGCCTCTCCGCAATCCATGGTTCAATCAGCCCCGACAATCGAATCTTGATACGGCTAGATATCTGCAATACTCACAACGCATCAACCAGAAAGAGATCCCTCAAAATCTGTAACCGAGGCAATCAAGACGTTGCAAGGATATTGCAGGCAAACAACTCTCCAACCGTCTTTCAACAGAAATAACCGAGAGAGAGAGAGAGAGAGATATATATATATATATACAATCAAATCTTTAACGATATTAATCAACATGAATACCTGAATTGTTAGAGATAGAACCATAGGATCGCGAGGACTCCAGGCTCGGATCCACGAATACCTTTTAATACCCCAGGTCGTCTATAGACACAGCATGTTGAACATCATGGTTCAACAATACATCCAACAAGGTAGGCTGAGTAGATTCTCTCCTTTTTGATCACAGTAGCTCCGATGCAGCAAAACGTTCAACAAGAGACCCAACATCCTCCAAATATACCATCTAATAGCTTCAAGAATAAATGAGCAAACAATGAGTGCCATATATGACAACGCATTCATCTAGCATGTAATGAGTAGCATGAATAAAACCTAACAATCTCCCCTTTTGTCATATAGTGGCACAACAAGCTATGATATTGACTGGATCAAACTGGAGAAGGAAAGACGACACTCCACATACAGTAGAAACACAACCAGCCTCCTGAAGACCAGAACAACCGTTATTATCACACCTTCTAGAAGCACCATCTCCCCCTCAATATACGAGCCAAACATCCAAAAACAACTAGTATCAGGCATCAACAGACAGCAACATTCAATACAGTGTCAGCAGACATCGACCACCACCACAAACAACGACCACCACAACAACGACCACCACCACAAACAATATCATACTACATCTCCCCCTTTGAGCCACTATGAACAGAAACATACCTGGGAAGATGATATAGGGAAGAACAATTCACAGCTCCTCAGGAAAACCACTCCTCAGAGCAGTCAGCTTGTTCTGCAGCATTAATTTGTGACTGTTCAAGAGGGCCTTCTGACTATCGAGAACCATAATTTGTTCATCGATAGCATTCTCTAAGAATTGAATATCCAACACACTGGAGGAAGAAGTACTGGCAGAAGCAGCCTGTCCATGAGGTGAGGACGAAGACATATGATGCACCGAGGCAGTGGGATTAGCAGCCTGAGGCGGGGAGGAAGCCGTAGGAGCATCATGTAGAGTGGGAATAGCACTTGAAATATCATCAATTTTTCCTCCCACAGACTCCGCAGTATAAGATATGCTATCACAAGAAGTTGGAAGATCAGAAGAGGACAAAGGCACTCTTTGAGATAAGAGCAACATAGATATAAGGCATCCATGGGGCAGTGCAGTGGCAGAGGAGGATTGCTCTGAGAAGGATAGAATCGTATCAAAAATGATTTTACCAAGATTGAAGGCCTGGGAAGAGCCGGCAAAGTACAGGAGTTTGCACAAGTCTTTAGTTACCACAGACACATTGGAGGTAGGAAGCCAGTTTCTGGTAGCAAGTCTGTACAGGACAAAATATTTTTGCGGTAAGTGCTGAAGAGGGAAAAACAGACGACTTCGTGGGCCAGCTCTTGAGTTTTCCAGCGGTCACAACATGAATAAACCAGTCAAAGCCATCTTCAGTGGATTCTCCAAAGGCAGGAGCAGACGGTGAAATTTTCCATTCTAACAATTTATTCAGAACCGAGGGAGAGAATGAAATGATTTTCCCTCTCACATAACTTCTAAAGCCCCAACGTGAAGAAGTGTCACTAGCGGACTTGGGCATGTTACAATAAAACTCACATACCAATAGGGGGTAGACGACACCGAAGCAGGTGGCAGCGTGAAATAACCCGATCTCCTTGAGAATAGATACCATCTGTGTCTTATCAAAAGAAGACACATTCAGATTCTTCTCAGAGAGAAGTGATCTCTTCGAGTATGAAGACCATTTGCCCTTACAAGCTTTGTCGAAAAACATTTTGCTGTAGGCATCAGAGGAAGTAAACGAAGGTGAGCGAGAAGAACTGGATGCAGACCTCTTGGCCCTCTTGGAAGGAGAGGCAGGCGTATGACATGAGGGAGCAACGCGCTTCTTAGGGACAGACCGGGATTTCTGCAAGAACGATGTCAAGGGTGTATCATCAGAATCAGCTTCGTCACATGTTGTATCCATTGTTGCAACATTTGGTGCAACATTTTGATTTTCATCTCTAGTTTGCACAGTGTCTGACTCAGCAGCAATATTCACATTGGAGTCGGCAGAACCTATACCAGCATAAGTTCTAGTATTCGGCAATGTACAACCTTCCACCATATCCACCTCAACAGCCTTCAGAGTGTCATCAGCCGTATTTCCACCAACATGACTCTGAACAGGATCAACTACACCAACATAGGTTGAGCTCGGTTCTGAAGGTAAATCAGAGTGTAGATCAATATCATAATTACCCATTGTTACATGCTGGTTTTCACCTTCTGACACATGCTGAACATTTTCCTCCTCACACATGGGAGCAGGAGGATCAACAGGATCCTTTTCACCAATAGGGTCACCAGCCTTAGCACTAACAGAGTCCCCATCTCCACGGTCCACATTCACATCTAATTTCTCAAAAGATGGGACATTTGTATTCTCGGAGTCCATAGGGCATGACGAAGCATCATCAGCCCCCTCTGTCTCAGGCTTCTCAACAAAGATTTCAGAATCAGAATCAGAATCAGAGATGTCAATGATTTCAAAAATTCTTAGAAAGATTTTTGGATTCCATGTACGAATGACAACCTTGCGGTCTCAGGGCACCTATACACTCCACACCTTCCCCACTATCTTCTTTCGCATCAGTTTTTCAAAATGAATGTGAGAGACATCCACCCAAGATAGGTCAAGCCTCCTTCCAGTTCTCCGCAAATACCAAAACCAATCTTGGATAGTAACGGGAGCAGGACATTCTTCATCATCATCAACATCATCCTCCAAGGGTTTTTGACAAAGAGGAATTTCAAGAATATGGGAGAATTTTACCAACTCCAAAATTGCGGCTCTAGAGGAATGCATGTCACTGTGAGTGCCAGACGATTGTGAGGGAGAAGAAATGCCACTGGAAGACCTGCGCGACGATCGTGGAAGCACTCCCTTCCGTTTGATAGGCGGAGGAGCGGACGTGGGATCACTTTTTCTCGCGGAGGCGGTCTGACGCGAATACCGTCGAGGAGGCTGCGATTGTTTTTCCGATATATCCCTAGCCATATATGATCCAGATGAGAGGGATATCCACACAAACAAGAAGATCTCAAGAACCCTATAGAGCAAGTTTAGAAAATCTCGTAAAGATTTGATTTGAGAAAATAGATAGAGAATAGAGCCTTGGGAACTGAATTTGGAACAGAGGGAAATAAATAACTGGTAGCATAATTATTAGATAACCAACCCGATAAAATAAGACAGCCCGTTCCAAACAATGTTGCAACCTGATGTTGCAACAATTTTCTCAACACAGAGTTCAACATTAGATACGACACAGCCCTAGGGCTTGTCGTAATTCTTCAAACCTGGTTGAATCTAGAGGCTTCGTAAAGATGTCCGCTAATTGATTAACTGTAGCTACATACTCCATGATAAGAGACTTCTTCTCGACCAGTTCTCTAATAAAGTGATGGCGGATGTCGATATGATTCGTTCTGTAGTACTGAACAGGATTCTTGGAGATGTTTATAGCACTCTGATTGTCACATAGAATAGTCAGAGTCCCTTGCTCTAATCCATAATCCGTCAACATTTGCTTCATCCATAAGAGTTGAGTGCAACAACTCCCTACAGCGATATACTCAGCCTCTGTCATAGATAATGATATGGAATTCTGTTTTTTACTGTACCAAGAAACAAGATTGTTCCCCACATAAAAGCATCCTCCAGTAGTGCT
Source organism: Scilla litardierei (assembly GCA_030789695.1). Lineage (NCBI taxonomy): Eukaryota > Viridiplantae > Streptophyta > Magnoliopsida > Asparagales > Asparagaceae > Scilla > Scilla litardierei. The sequence goes on along the minus strand of CM061135.1, from coordinate 64,943,071 downwards.
CTTTCTATCATCTGTATTTCCAGCCCAGTCAGCATCACTATATCCCGAAATTAAAGTGTTTGTATCCTTGGTGTACCATATACCATAGTCGGCCGTCCCACTAACATATCTGATAATCCTTTTCACAGCAGTGATATGAGATTCCTTGGGAAACGCTTGATAGCGGGCACAAAATCCAACACTGAAGCTGATATCCGGCCTACTAGCCGTCAAATACAAACGACTACCTATCATGCTTCTGTATAGGGTGACTTCAACATCTCTTCCTCCTTCGTCCTTTGAGAGTTTTTCTGAAGTGGCCATGGGGGTGCGAACATGTCTAGCACTTTCCAGGCCAAACCACTTGACACGATTCCTTGCATATTTGCTTTGTGATATAAACAGACCGTCGGTGCATTGTTTAACTTGAAGCCCAAGAAATACATTCAACTCACCTACCATGCTCATCTCAAACTCCTTTTGCATAAGGGTGATAAACTCTCGTACCTGCTGTTGTGATGTTGACCTAAAGACTATGTCATCGACATAGATCTGTGCTACCATGACGCTTGATTTTGTTCGTTGAACAAATAAAGTTTTATCAGCTCCTCCTCTCTCATACCCCTTTTTAAGAAGATATGAAGTTAATCTTTCATACCAAGCCCTCGGTGCTTGTTTCAGCCTATATAGTGCCTTCTTCAGCTTGTAAACATGATTTGGAAGAAACGGGTCTGAGAATCCTTTTGGTTGTTCGACATAGACTTCTTCATTTAGCAGTCCATTTAGGAACGCACTCTTAACATCCATTTGGTGTAGTTTGAAATTTAGACTACACGCAACGGCCAGTAGTAATCTGATGGATTCCAAACGGGCTACCGGAGCAAATGTCTCATCAAAGTCAATTCCTTCCACTTGAGTATAACCTTGAGCAACCAGACGAGCTTTGTCTGGAGTAATATTCCCATTCTCATTTGTTTTATTTTTGAATATTCGTTTTGTTCTGATGACATTTGTTCCTTTAGGTCTCTCCACAAGACTCCAGACATCATTTCGTTGAAATTGGTTCAACTCCTCTTGCATGGCCGAAACCCAGAAGTCATCAACAATATCTTCTTTCATATTTTTAGGTTCAATAGTAGAGAGAAAACAAGCATACCCGGCCAGATCCCTGTAGTTGACACAGCTAGCACCTCTTGTCCGACGACTATCGTGAACGTCACCAATGATTAGCTCCGGAGGATGATCGCGTATTACCTTAGTGATTCCCTCAGTATCTTGAGCATCTTCAGTCTCTTCATGAGTCATCTCAGCAGTAGTAGTGTCCTGTGTTGCAACATTTTGTTCAACATTGGTCTGATTAGTCTTCATTGTTGCATCATCATGTTCAACACGGACCTCATCATCCATTATGTCCTCTTGAATGCCCTTTTCTTCACTTAGAATGGACTCTCCTTGATCAAAATCATCTACCACCATATTGATAGATTCCATCATAACGTCGGTGTGTTCATTTAACACTCTGAAAGCACGACTCCTTGTAGAATACCCTAGAAAGATTCCTTTGTCACTCTTGGCATCGAACTTCCGTCTTGGCGTACGATCTTGCAAGATGTAGCACTTTCTTCCAAAGATATGGAAATAGGAGACATCGGGCTTCCTCCCTTTCCAGATCTCGTAGGGAGTTTTCTCAGTCCTTTGCCGAAGATATACCCTATTATTGTGTAGCAAGCGGTATTAATAGCTTCTGCCCACCACTTGACATTAACTTCCCGAGCATTCAGCATAACTCGTGCCATTTCTTGAAGCGTTCAATTCTTCCTTTCAATAACTCCATTTTGCTGCGGAGTTTTAGGAGCCGAGAATTCATGTGCTATACCATGTTCCTCACAAAATTCATAAAATGAGTGATTCTCAAACTCTTTTTTCATGATCGCTTCGAATCCTGATGATTTTTCCATTGCTGTCTCCTTTTTCAACTTGAAGGCGTGTACACAGTCTCTTAAAAGCATCAAATGTATCTGATTTCTCCTTAAGAAAATCGACCCAAGTGAACCGAGAAAAATCATCAACACATACAAAGATGTACTTCTTACCTCCCATGCTCGTTTCTGAAGTGGGTCCAATGTGGTCCATGTGTAGCAGCTCCAGTATTTTTGAGGTAGTGATGGTCTGAATTTGCTTGTGGCTCACTTTCTTCTGCTTTCCCAGTTGGCACGATTCACACACCCCTTCTTTCTTCTTGATTAGAGTTGGCATTCCACGTACAGATCTGGCTTGAGAAATCTTCATTAGGGTCTTGAAGTTGACATGTCCCAGTTTATGATGCCACTGTTCAGAAACATCTGCAGTGATGTTGAGACACCTGTCAAGATCTTGCAATAGATAACAGTTGTCGCTAGACCTCTTCCCTGTAAGAATACAGACATCATCTTTATTGAAAACAAGGCATTCATCTTTGTTAAAGCGGACCATTAATCCTTGATCACATAACTTGCTGATACTTATGAGATTGGCCTTTAAGTTCTCAACATGCATCACGTCTTTTAGATTCAGTGTTCCTGTCATATTCAGATTTCCTTTTCCAACAACCCTGCTTCTTTGGCCATCACCAAACGTAACATGACCTTTGTTGCCGCCAGTATACTCAGACATGAGACCCTTGTTCCCCGTCATGTGTCGAGAACAACCACTGTCAAAATACCACTGATTTTCTGAAAAAGTAACCAACGAAGTGTATGCTACCATACTTACTAGCTCAGATTTCTTCATCCATTTCATGTTTGATTGCTGGTTGGGATGAGCAATCTTCCTGTCTTCATTCTAGTGCTTCATACGTCTGAAGCAACTCCAGTCATAGCGTCCAACTTGTCTGTAGTAGTTACATATCAGCCGCCTGGGTGTTGGACCTTTTGTTGGACCCTGTGTTGAATCTTTTCTCCCTCTAGACTTGTTCGTGTAAAGTTGATTCTGTTTTTCATGCTCCTTAGTAATGATACAACTTTTAGTTTTTAAAGCATATAGATAACTCCCTCTATGGTATCCATCTCCAGTTCGATCTCCAGACACCTTACCCATGTTGAGAATGTCATCAAGTTTAGATTTTCCGGAGTTTCATCGGTTGAGGGTGCTTTTCGCCCTCTCATCTCTGAGAAGAATTCTCTTCAGGTTATTCTCAAGATTTCGGAACCTTAATTCAGTCTTCAACAGTTGGGTTTGGATCCCATCCCTCTCACTTCTCAGCTTGGAGCATTCTTCTTTCAGCTTCTTGTTTGCGGCACAGATATCCATCCACTTGCTGAACATAGTTTGATAAGCAGATCGAATATCCTCTTCACAAACATCTCCTTCACTTTCACTGTCAGATTCAACCTCGGTGTCGTACGTTGTAACAATTTTTACAACATCATGTATCACATTTCCTTGTTTGTAACTGGATGTTGAAGCACTTGTTGCAACATTATGTTCGACATGACTGGAAGGCTTATACTCAGGCTTGTCTTTCAGGGTGGCAGTGAATGCAACATAGTTGCTAGTTATGTCTTCATCTTCCTCGCTTCCTTCAGAATCCGCATCGCTCCAGGTGCTGGCAAGAGATTTCCCTTTTTGCTTCTTAAGAGTGTTAGCACATTCGACCTGGATATGACCAAATTCTTCACACTCTCAACATTGTATTCCCTTTCCCTTGGTTTTAGAGTCATATCTCTGAGTAGGCCGACTAGCAGTATTTTCACAGGTAGAAGGAGCAGACCGCGGCACTTTATTTGCAGCTTTGAAGTTCTGACCTCTATTACTGATCTTTCTCATCATCCTACTGAAGTTTTTGGTGAGTAAGGCAATATCATCTTCAAGTCCTGAATCATTATCAGATTTGGACGATTCATTTGCTTCAACTTTTAGAGCAACTCCCTTCTCCCCTTTGTTTTGTTTGAGGTTCATCTCATAAGTTTGCAAAGAGCCCATGAGTTCATCCAGCCGCATGGTGGATGTGTTTCTTACCTCTTCTATCGCCGCAATCTTGGCCGAAAACTTCTTAGGAAGAGACCTCAGCGTCTTTTCGACTAACTTCTTCTGAGAATATTTCTTACCCAGTTGAAATGTCTGATTAGCTATATCCCTTAATCTTCCATTGAACTCGGCAACAGTCTCGTTTTCATTCATTCTCAGATTTTCAAACTGTGAGGCAAGCATTTGGAGTTTAGAAGCCTTAACAGTGCTGGTCCCCTCATGCACATTTTGAAGAATGTCCCAGGCTTCTTTTGCGTGCTCACATGTTGATATAAGCTTAAACTGCTCTTCGTCGACTGTAGTTGTTTCAGAGTGTTTTCTCACTACAAAGCGTTGACCGTGGAGAACCCGGTCAACGTGGTCAAGGGGCCCGCTTGGGTCCCTCGGGGGCTTCGAGTCGGTGCAGATGGGGCGAGGGGAAGCCTCGGCCCTGGTTGAGACGCTCGGCCTCGGACAGACGAGCACGGCCTCGGAGGTAGGACGACGAGGGGTAGCCTCAGTCGTCCAGCTAGATGCGTGTTCGGCGAAGGGCGAGGGGAAGCCTCGGCCCGGGTCAAGACGCTCGGCCTTGGTAGGTTGCGCTCGGCCTCGGCGGTCGGACGATGAGGGGAAGCCTCAATCGTCCAGCTGGTTGCGTGTTCGGCGAGGGGCGGAGGGGAAGCCTCGGCCCGTTGATCTGATGCCCTCCTGCGTAGACGAGAACGCTCGTTAGGGGGCCGGACCTTGGTTCCGGCCAAATCCCCTCCGATGCCTAAGTCAGACAGAGATCTGAAAGAGGAGGCCCGGCGGAGACGGTTCGACTCATGAGGAGATCGGAACGGCGTCTCATGGCGCGAGCGGGGGAGGAAGGAAATGAAATGGGGGAACTAGGTCGTTGGTGGAGTACCTTAGGTCCTAGATATCTGAGATGCGGTCCTTCGCCCTGTCGTTCTCCTAGCCCCTTTATAGACCTCCGCCGTGATTGCCCCCGACCCACGTCGCTCGTCCGCCCCCAATCGTGCCCCCTCAATCCGCCCCCTGCCGCCGCTCCCTGCGCCACGCCAGCCTCCCCCCATAACTGCCATTAAGTGGTAGTGGGATCGAGGGAGCGATTATCGCAGGAGTGGGTGAGTGACCCGTATGTTACCGGGGCCGGGTCGGATCTACATTCGGGGGAGTCCCCGATAGGGCCTTATCGAGCGGGCCTGAGTGCTCAGATGGGCTCTTGACCAGAGGTCGGGTTTTTGGGCTCGTGTCTTTCGGGCCTCGGCCAAATAGGCGTAACAATTGCCCCCATCGGTCGGGTAGATCGGCCTCGGCCGGTTCGGCTCGGCCGATGTGACTTCCGCCGGCTTTGACAGGCTCGCCAATCGATGTCGACTCATTTATTAGTCGTCATCATGAGTTTGGTCGGTTCGATACTTTTAAGGCGCGGGCTCCAAAGCGCCGTCGGTCCTCTGATGCTGCCACGTGTAGCTGCAAGCTTATCCCCATCGCTCGTGGGGTCGTCTTAAGTCGAGAAGCCGAGGGGTTCGTGAGCCGCCCTTGGTGGGGTCGATCGGCCTTGGCTTGCTCGGTTCGGCCGCTGCGCCTCCTGGGATTCCGAGTGGCGCTTTAATCGAGGCGTGGTCATAAATGTAGGTCATGATGAGGCGGATCGATTGGACTTCCCTTGGTGCCGATTTCGAAACGCCGCCGGTTCTTCGAGTCCTGCCACGCGTTATTGTCATGCGCTTCGAATTCGTCCCTGAGTCTGTTATATAAGATCCCCAGCTGCGTTGATCTCCTCTCCTTTCTTGCTCTTCCCATTGCTCTAGGCTTTCCACAACTCGGAGTTTCCCGTCGCTTTCGCTTCCTTGTCTTCTCCAAACTAGTTAAAAGGTAATTCCTTTCTCGCTTTCGTCTTTATGGCTGCTCTTAGGATAGGCGGTTCTGGTCGAGGGGCGAGGGATTCTCCAGAGTCCAGGTGGGGCAGGCCCCGACTAGTGGGATCAGGCTCCTCTTCCGGGAGTCGTCCCCTCCAAGATAAGGGGAAGGGGAAGCTATTCCCAGACTACGCCTGTGATGACGTGGCGTCGGCTACCGTGCATCTTAACATGCCCCCGGCTATCCTCCGTACGCCGTCGAGGACCGTTCCTTCGGTGGTCACGGAGATCCGGGAAAGGTATCTCTGCTTCCCGTACAATGTCCGAGTTCCATTCGTCGACGAGCGGATTTGCCTTCCGAGGAGCAATGAAGTCGGCGTCTACGTCGAAATGTTTCGCCTGGGTCTTCGTTTCCCGCTCAATCCCTTCCTTGTCCAGGTCATGGAGTATCTCATGGTGCCCCTTTGCCAGTTCACCCCTTGCTCGATCGCGGTACTGACGGGCTTCGTAACGCTTTGCTGCACCCGCGGTCTGGAGCCGTCTCTCCCCCTTCTCTTCTACTTTTACCAGGTCCAGACGGTCGGGCCGGGGTCATGGCTGCAACTCCGAGCCCGTTCGAGGAGGGAATGCCTGATCGGGCTACCCCGCTGGTCGGGGGATTGGAGCTCGGATTATGTCTTTGTGGTCTTCTTGGGTGATGCCCAGATTCTGACAAGCTGGGGCACGTCTGTCCAGCCTCGCCTGCCGCTAGCCCTTTCTGACGTTGATCAGGCAGCCGCCGCGCTGCTGTCGGCTCTTCCTTTGGAATCGAAATCCATCTGGTCTTTGTTGGACGACCTACTCCTGAAGGCCGTCTTGTGGTCTCCGGGTAGGTCGCTTTTTCATCCTCGGATCGCCCTATGACTCATCCTGATTTCGGTCTCCTTTGCAGGGATGGCGGGCCGTGAGTTCATCCATGACGTCGATGAGCTGATCCGTCGTGGAGCCGCTCGGAGCCGAGGTAGTACCTCTGGAAGGGCGCCTCGGAGGACCGTTGAGGAGGAAGTGCACCGAGCCGAGCCCTCCGTGGGTAAGGTGGTGGTCGCGCCACCCGCCTCTTCTTCTGGCGATCCCCTTCCCGGGGGGGTCACAAGGGCCGGACCCGCCCCGTCAGCCCAAGAGGCAGGGGGTAATGACGGGTCCGGTGTAGTTCCTTCTGCCCCTGGCGTGCCCCCTCGGGTTCCCGAGGGTGGGGATGGTGCGAGGCGGAAGCGCTCCCCTCCGGCGCCTTCGGAGCCCCACGGAGGGAAGAAGAGGAAGGACGACGCGGATCCCTCCAGTCCGGCAGGTTCCGCGCTTCCTGCGGCGACCACCGGGGACCCTTCGGTAGCCGTGTCGACCACCCCCCTTGCAGCGTCCTCGCCCTATCACCAGGGATCGGGGCCTTGTTGGCGAGCAATATGGCTTCCCTTGTCGTCCCTGGGAGTTCAATGTTTGTTGACCGGGACTTGGCCCAGCAAGTTGTCGAGGTCTCCGTCCCTCCCCGGGACCACAGCCTCCTCAAGAAGATCCCTGCCGACAAGATGTCGGATTCCTTGGTCTGTATCCTTCAACAGGTTCGGTTATCTCGCTATCCTCTCCTTCCCTTTATCCTCTTCTTAGCCCATGTCTCGTCTTTCCAGGGTTCGGTGCTTGCTGTGGAATTGTAGTGTCGAGCCGTCCGCCTGAGGGAGCTGTAGGAGTCCTCCATGAGGGCCCAGGAGCGGGCCGGGGCGGCGGAGGTGGCTATGATAGAGGCCCAGATGGAGTCTCGGTGTCTCAAGCTCAGCGTGGCCGAGTTGGAGGGACGAGTGGGTGACCTCCAGGTAAAGCTGGAGGACGCCCATCAGTCGGCTGACGAAGCGGCGGAGTCGTTCCGCAGGGAGAGGGAGGAGCTTCAGAGGGAACTGTCGGATCGGCGTCAGGTGACGTGGCTTGCAGAGGAGGTGGAGAGGGGCATCGTCGAGACCCTGGGGAAGAGGATCTTCGAGGTTCTCAGGGAGGCCTTCGGTGCGTATGAAGACCTCATCGCCCCCCCCGGATCGTCGAAGTCGTCCAGTCTTCCTTCTGGGAGTGTGCGGAGCGTGTTCGGCAAGCCCCTCCGCCGGTCGATCCCCCTCGCTCCGAGCAGGGCGAAGTGCCCGAGGATGTGTCCTCCCGAGCCCGGGCTCCCTAAGCCGTCTCTCTTGGCCTTATCCTCAAATTTTTAAGCATCCGCTTCGCTTTGGGCCAGTCTACTTGAAATGGGCCCTGCCATCTCCTTTGGCTTCGCTATCGGCTCCGGGGCCAATAATTGCTGGTTGCATGGCTGCTAACTTGGGCTATCTACTTTGGGTCTTTTGTCAACCAATTTTGTTCTGTCGGTGTCGTCCTAGCTTCTGTAGGTGATGAACTTTGTCATTCGTCGTGAGTGGATTATTTGTAGAGAGGTCTCTTCGCCTCGATTCCCTGTAAATAAGACACATTTTTGTACCCCTGGTTAACTGTTATAAACGAAATTGACTTACTCGAACTTCTCGTGTATTTTGTGTTGCCGCCTTGTTCTTGGCCTAGGACTGGATGACGTTCGCGCTGGCCGGGGGGATTCTCCCCAGACCTATGAGCGCAGGAGTCGGTCGGCAAGGGTATAAGCTCCTCGGCTTAGGACCGGCCGGCGTCCGTGTCTTGGGGGAATTGCCCCCAGACTTATGAGCGCAGGAGTCGGTCGGCGAGGGCAAAGCTCCTCGGCTTAGGACCGGTCGGCGTCCGTGCCTGCTGGGGGAACTGCCCCCAGACTTACGAGCACAGGAGTCGGTCGGCGAGGGCAAAGCTCCTCGGCTTAGGACCAGTCGGCGCCCGTGCCTGCTGGGGGAACTACCCCCAGACTTATAAGCGCGGGAGTCGGTCGGCGAGGGCAAAGCTCCTCGGCTTAGGACCGGTCGGCATCCGTGCCTGCTGGGGGAACTGCCCCCAGACTTGCGAGCGCTGGAGTTGGTCGGCGAGGGCGAAGCTCCTTGGCTTAGGACCGGAGCGCGAGAACTGGTCGGCGAGGGCAAAGCTCCCCGGCTTAGGACCGATCGGCGTCCGTGCCTGCTGGGGGAACTGCCCCCAGACTTATGAGCGCAGGATTCGGTCGACGAGGGCAAAGCTCTTCTTCCTCCTCCAGTGAGGCGACGATCTTCATTCTTTTGCACTATTAGTGAAATGTCAATTCCATCGGGGATTTAAGAAAAGACAAAAAGGGAATGCAATTGTACTCTCAAGGGTCCTGTCGGACTGGTACATTTAGAGGAAAGGAAATAGGGAATAAAGCTGGACAGAGGGACGTAAACCTAGATAATCCCCTCGGACCAGGCTACGACTGGGGGAGAGAGCTCGCCCGCTCACTCTATGATGCGGAGGGGTCCATGGACGGTGTTGATCTTCTTCCCCTTGTTCCGCTGCATGGAGGTCCCTTCCCCATGGGCCGGCTCATCGGCTAAGCTCCTGGCGTGCCCCCGGCTCATCAGCTTCTCAATGTCCTTCTTCAAATGCCAGCAGTCCTCAGTGTCGTGGCCGTCGTCTTTGTGGTACTTGCAGTATTTCTCCTTCTTCCCACCTCTTTTCGCCCTCGGTGGGGGGCGATCGGTGCGTTCTTCCTTCTGTACTTGGGCGAGGACGGCGTCTGGGGTGGCGTCTCTCGTACCTTCTCCGCGCTGCCTGTTTCTCGGCCTCTTCTCGGTCCGATATCCTTCGGGGCTGCCTCGTCCATTGTCACCGCGCTTGGACCCTCGAGTGGCTTTTCCTGCAACCACGGCCAAGGCCTCTTCGGTCAACATGAAGCGCTCGGCCCTTGCCATGATCCCGGGGAGGTCCTTCAGGGGATCGTTGTGCAGGGACTTCTTGAGGCCTCTGTGGCGAAGCCCTTTCTTAAGGGCCGTTTGGACCACCAGGTCGGGAGGGCTGTTCACGTTCAGCCTCTCCGCATTGAAGCGGCGCATGAACTGCCGGAGCGGCTCGGCCGGGCCTTGCACTATGTTGAACAGATGTTCAGCATCAGGTTTGATATGCCTCCTTGCCATGAACTGCTTGCAGAAACAACTGGGTGAGTTCCTCAAAGCTGTCGATGGAGCGGCTGGGCAGGCTGCGGTACCAGGTCCTCGCCGCTCCCCTGAGAGTGGAATAGAAGCCTCGGCAGAGCAGGTCATCGTCAGCTCCTTGGAAGGACATGTCCCCCTCGTAGTCCATTACGTGGTGCCCCGGGTCCCCTTATCCCGTCGTACTTCCCCAACGCCGGGATCCTGAATCGAGAGGGGACCCGTGCGTCGGTTATTCTCCGTGATAGGGGGCACCGGTCTCCGTGGATGCCTCCGGGGATTCGATAGTCGCATGTCTCTGGCTCGTTCGGTGGTGGAGGGTGCACAGGCGCCGGCGGGGCTGGCTCCGCGGCCCTCGCCACGCTGGGGGTCGGGCTGACCCGGCGCTCCCGGCTCCTCCGGCGGGAGCTCCTGCTCCGCCGTGATCGGTCTCTCGAGTGGTGTCGTTCGCTTCTCCTACGGCGGGACGATCGTGACCGACGAGACGACGCAGTCATCGATTCGCCCTCTATCCCTTCGGTGTCTCTTCAGCTCCTTTCACGATAAGGGGAGGGGGCGCGTGATCTCGCCTGACGGGAGTCAGAGAGTGTGAACCGACGATCCGCATTCGGTTTTTTGGTCCCGTGGTCGTCAACCACGGCAGATCGCAAGAGCGGGGGGCCCCCCGCCCATCGATGGCCATCGCCCATCGTGCCTCCGTTGGATGGTGCAGGGCCGACGAGCTGTTGTACCGTCGCGACCAACGTCCGGAGGCTCACGTTGGTCTCCTGAGCCAGGGCACGGAGCTGTCCCTGTGTGGCCAGTTCTGAGCCGCCGGTCTCTTCGGTTGAGGGGGCGGAGTGATCACCGATGGTCGTGTCTTCGGGGTTGCTGTTGGATGCGCCATTCCCCTCCTCTGGGATGGGGGGCATGTGCTTCCTTCCATTGCTGGCCCGTGCCATTGTTGGTGTGGTTTGCTTCTTCGTGGGTCGGTTTTCGGTTCCAACAGACGGCGCCAGATGTTTCAGAGTGTTTTCTCACTACAAAGCGTTGACCGTGGAGAACCCGGTCAACGTGGTCAAGGGGCCCGCTTGGGTCCCTCGGGGGCTTCGAGTCAGTGCAGATGGGGCGAGGGGAAGCCTCGGCCCTGGTTGAGACGCTCGGCCTCGGACAGACGAGCACGGCCTCGGAGGTAGGACGACGAGGGGTAGCCTCAGTCGTCCAGCTAGATGCGTGTTCGGCGAAGGGCGAGGGGAAGCCTCGGCCCGGGTCGAGACGCTCGGCCTCGGTAGGTTGCGCTCGGCCTTGGCGGTCGGACGACGAGGGGAAGCCTCAATCGTCCAGCTGGTTGTGTGTTCGGCGAGGGGCGGAGGGGAAGCCTCGGCCTGTTGATCTGATGCCCTCCTGCGTAGACGAGAACGCTCGTCAGGGGGCCGGACCTTGGTTCCGGCCAAATCCCCTCCGATGCCTAAGTCAGACAGAGATCTGAAAGAGGAGGCCCGGCGGAGACGGTTCGACTCGTGAGGAGATCGGAACGGCGTCTCACGGCGCGAGCGGGGGAGGAATGAAATGAAATGGGGGAACTAGGTCGTTGGTGGAGTACCTTAGGTCCTAGATACCTGAGATGCGGTCCTTCGCCCTGTCATTCTCCTAGCCCCTTTATAGACCTCCGCCGTGATTGCCCCCGACCCACGTCGCTTGTCCGCCCCCAATCGTGCCCCCTCAATCCGCCCCCTGCCGCCGCTCCCTGCGCCACGCCAGCCTCCCCCCATAACTGCCATTAAGTGGTAGTGTGATCGAGGGAGCGATTATCGCAGGAGTGGGTGAGTGACCCGTATGTTACCGGGGCCGGGTCGGATCTACATTCGGGGGAGTCCCCGATAGGGCCTTATCGAGCGGGCCTGAGTGCTCAGATGGGCTCTTGACTGGGGGTCGGGTTTTTGGGCTCGTGTCTTTCGGGCCTCGGCCAAATAGGCGTAACAGTAGTGAAGATGTCATTTACCACTTTTGAGTTTCCTAAAGCAGCACGCTCCTCTTCGGGATTCCAATCTCTTACGGGTTTGATGCATTCCTTGCCTTCCTTGTTTACTTCAGTCGGAGGACTCCATCCTTCAATCGTGGCCACCCAAGCTTTTTCATCTAGAGACTTGATAAAGGCTCGCATGCGTGACTTCCAATATGTGTAATTGGATCCGGTGAGTAAGGGAGGACGAGTAACAGAGGCACCTTCTTTGGTATTCATGATGTGCGTACTGACACACAAGATCACACCCACTTTGAACAATCAAAGAAATATGGATGACTTGCTCTGATACCAATTGAAATTCACTACGCAGTAATATATCTTAAGAACAACGAAACAATACACATCACACAGAGACACACAAGACTTGGTAATGCAGTTCGGTGTGCACACCTACATCTGCGGGGCCACGCCCAGAAAAATAGAATACTTCACTATAATAATCAGAGAGTACAAACTCTAATAACCACACTTCTATAAGGAAGAACACACTCCCCCTTAATACAAACCGTGAGGGGTGATCGCAATCAACCCCGTGAAGTATTCTTGGCAAGCTCCCCTTGCCAGCAAGCTCCCCTTGCACCACCGACTAGATCAACTCCATTGATCCTACGTGCGTAGTCGTCGGCCTCCCTCCTGGAGTAATCTCACAAAATTTTTTATCAAAAAGTCCGTGACCTAGCCGTCGTTACTGCCGAACCCTAATAGCATGCCTCTCCGCAATCCACGGTTCAATCAGCCTCGATACAATCGAATCTTGTTGCGGCTAGATATCTGCAATACTCGCAACACATCAACCAGAAAGAGATCCCTCAAAATCCGCAACCGAGGCAATCAAGACGTTGCAAGGATATTACAGGCAAACAACTCTCCAACCGTCTTTCAACAGAAATAACCGAGATATATATATATATATACTAGTCATAACCCGTGCCCGCGGGCACGGTTCAATTAATAGTTTCCCCCGCGAAATCTTTGTTCCTTAAAAAATTATTTTTACAGCCAAAATTTAAAAGAACAACAAATTAGCGTAAAAATATTTAGCGGCACGAGAGCCTTTGGCGTGGACGCCTTTGACACAGAACAACAAATTCGGCATAAGTGCCTTCGACACAGAACAACAAATTCGACGCGTATCAATAAATTAGCGTAGAACAACAAATTTGGCATGGCAGCTTCGGCGCGGAACAACAAATTAGGTAAAAGCGGGCACCTTCGGTGCAAAATAACAAATTTGGTGCAAGCGCCTTCGACACAGAATAACAAATTCGACGCGGAACAACAAATTAGCGTAGAACAACAAATTCGGTGTGGGTGCCATCAGCACGGAACAACAAATTAGCGTAAAAGCGGGTGCCTTCGTGGCACTGTACACTTAAAACATAACCCTCTCAAAATCTTAGATCCCCTAATTTTAACCGAACAACAATAAGTAAAGAGTAATTATTTTTATAAGTTCATCTAAAAATTATAGGTCCCCTCAAAATTTAATTCACACCAGAAAATTTAGTTCCTCCAAAAATTTTTACCCCCCCCCACAAATTTAGTTCCCTTAAGATTTAACTCATGTTATCAGAGCATGATTCATTTAAAATATTGTCCCACTCAAAATCTTGGATCCCCTAATGTTAAACGAACAACAACAATTAAAACACCATAATTGTTATATAGTTCCCCCAAAAATTTTAGTCCTCTCAAAATTTTGTTCAACGGTTCACTTAAAATATCCCCCTCAAAATCTTAAATCCCCTAATTTTAAACGAACATCAATAATTAAAACGTGATAATTGTTATTTAGTTCATCTCAAAAAATTTAGTTCCTCCCTAAAATTTAATTCCCTTCAGATTCAGTTCCCCCAGATAATTTAGTTCACCCGGATAATTTAGTTCAAGTTTAAAGTTTTAGTTCCATTAAAATTCAGTTACCTCTAGATAGTTCCATCCAAAAAATTTGGGCCTCCCCATGTAAACACATATAGAGTGATCTACATAAGAATCAAACACAAAAATAATACCCAATCTAAACTTCCATGGCCATAAAGTCTTCGCTGAAAAGAACACCACTAATCCAAGCAAGAAAAGATCATTAATCAAGCATCATAATATTATCAAGCATGTGAACTCTCAATGATGGTACATATATCTCTTGTGCCCAATGAATATCTCATATAAATATATCATTATTATTAGCATACTATTAGCCATCACACAAATATTGCATTCAATTCTCACACTCGGTGATATGCTGCTTTGTCAATCCACCTAAAGGCTGCTCATATCTGGAATCTAGCTAATAACATGAAGATTAGTTTTAATAGAATATCAAATCTCTGCACAAATGCACAAAAGGACACTGAACAAAAAGATGATCATGACTCTTACCTTAAGCTTTACATAAACCACAACAATTAGAACACGCATTCAGTTTTTTTGCATTCAGTTTTTTTGCATTCAAATGTGAGATATATCTCAATTTGATTCTTAAAACTTGTCTCACAGTGATATAATTTAATCCACATTTTTTAGGAATCAAATTAAACAGCAAAAATTACTACTTAAACTTTCCCATGTCCAACAAATGCTCCTAATGCTAGTTCTCTGTACATTCAAGCAACCAAATTGCCTATTGCTGATGCTCCTTCAATAATAAGAAATCTGACATGCAATTTGAGACTGAAAGGGCCAAATCTGAAACTTGATATCCAATACCTTTCTGAATTACAAAATCTACTTCTTCTTCATCCCACTCCTTGCCTGTATCATATGATATGAGCTTCACTGCCACCACGAAGTAAACCAACTCCAAATCAAAGATGGAAAGCCAAGATTCTCCCTGAATCCAGTTTTATCAAACACAAAATGCGTTTCCTTTCCTATCCTCAGCCAGCTTTAAGTGCCTAACTTCTTGAATCCAGTTTTAGCATCCATGTTGTCATGGCCTAAAGCATCCTTGCTGTTGGATAGCTTCTTACAGAGTTCAGCCTAGAATTTCTCAGTCTCTTGTAAGATGAAGTAATTATATAATTATACAACCGATTTCTTAATGTAGATGTAAAATTGATTCCCAATTCTTAGAATCTACAGAGAAATTAGATAACCAAAATATGACTCATACTCTACTATAGACAATTTGGAACCTATGGCCATATGATTTTTCTAAGACAACCTTATAACTTGCTTATTTTCAGGATTATAATACTTAAAAGAGATAGACAGTTTGGAACCTATGGACATGAGAATTCTCTAAGACTACCTTATAACTTGCTTATTTGTTTCTGGTAAGAATATTTTCATGTTAGAAGATAAATATAACTGACTTGCATTCAGAATCACAAACTTATTGCTCAAAATATGAGCAAGTTGTTCTCCAAGTACAAAAGGTATCATATCATTCACCTAGCTCCATCAAACCCAGCTCCATCAAACCTGTACATGAAAGGGAGAAAAATATAAATAAATACATTATCTTGAGAATTATACGCATAACGTGCCCGAGGATTTCTACTATATTCATAAAGTTGATGTAGTTTGTTTCCATGAATCTAAGTTGAAAATTTCTTCTGATCAGATTCTTAAATCTGTTGGGATCATGAGAAAGTAGACTTACTGATTGGAGTGTTAAGTAGGCAGTTGATTCAGCTGAGGGATTATCAATTGGACGGAATTCCCAGAAATTTAAAATACGGTCAGAGATGGTAGGAGGTCATTCACTTTCTGTTGTCCAACACAGTGAAAAGGATCAATCAGCCAATGTATCGGCCTGGTCAGCCTTTCCTGCGTCAATCCTAATGAGTTGCCAATATTGATGCAAGTGCAATATAAATGTATGTAGTGCAATATAAATGATGCAAGTTGTTCGAAATGTGAATGCAGGCAGCAAATCATTTAATCCACACAATACTACTCAATGGAGAATGAAAAGACAATGTGATCAGCGATTGTCTCAAGTTAATCCAAATGTTTCATAACGGCAACGACCAAGTGCAGATTTGCATGTTACAATAACAAAAAACACACATCATACCAAATAAGCATCAGCATAACACCATTTCTTGATGTAAAGAAAGAAATGTACTTGAAATTTTGTAGATAAATATGATAAAACGTTGAAATTAAAACACATGCAAAATCTCACAAAAGATCCATCTTCAAGCAGGCACCAAGTACCAAGTCTGCAACGATCATATGTAATTATGATCAACTATTCAACCTGATAAGATGTAGACCTCAATAATCTACATATGCTGAACAAAAAAACTTAAATTCCAAATAAAACCTACTTTCACTGGTGTGAATATTCTGAGGGAATTTTCCTAATATAAAAGTAAATATGACGACTAAATAATAAAATGGAGTCGGTAAAAATATTACTGAAGTTGGGCCAAAATTTTCTTTTTGTTTCTCCTCGTCATGCATGACTTAGTAACAACAGTAGGCAGAGCCAAAGAAATGAGGAAGAAGAAACATATGAGGAAGAAGATGCATGAGAAATCCAAAAATACTGGGAGAACTTCCGACTGAATATACACAACCCAAAACACATGCTATGCTAGATGTGCGTGAATTGAGTCCCTTTCCGCCTGATGAACAATTTTGGTGACGAAGCTGGAATGTGATAATTCAAACTCTAACAGGCTTGAAAATTCCCATCTTCCCTCTGGTTTGTTTGTTCTCCTTGTCACCACCTTTCTTTCTTCATAGAGGTGAATCTAGTGATGTTGATTCCAAAGTTCTACAAAAATGTTGAAATCATATATATTTTGTTAAACCGATGAAATTAAAATAACAAACATCCATGTATTTGTTCAATGAAAAAAGTAGTCCTGAGAGCTTTTCATGGATGTATTCTTCTTTTTTAACTTTATACTTTGATAATAGTTTCAAAACAGAAGCAAACTACCTTAACGTTGTACTTTGATAATAGTTTTATTTAGGCCTATATCAATCATATATGTTTTTTCAAATATGACAGAATTCTCCCAGTATATGACAGAATCATAACTTAGATGCATATGTTCTTAGTTATGACAGAATCATAACTCATATGGAGACGGAATAATTTCTAAAACAAAAGAACAGCTATTATGAAAATTTTACAACCTTACTCGATCAGCACAGCTCTCATGAAAATTTTGGATTGTGGTGAATCTGCAGGGAAGCTAAGAGTTCTTTTGTTTTGATTGTTAACTCACATTATACAAAATTGTTTTTCCCTTGCCAGATATTATTATTTTAGTCCAGACTCCAGAGATTATTGTTTAGCTGGATGTTTGGCCAATACGGTGCCTTGGAAGAGCAACTTAAATGAAAGTAAAAGAAGACATCTCCAGCAACTTGGAAATCATCCCCTTTCGAGTTGCCTGCTTGTGTTTTTTCATAAATTACCCAAGTGTCCTGATAACACATATAGAAGAAAGAACGTGACATATATGTTTGCATATGTGTTTTTGGAAAGAAGGTTCATGTTATGTGTTTGGTCGGGAATATCCAAGCTTTGTTGAAAGCATGATTTCATTGGACTTCATTTTGCCACAGGTGGGAATATTTTCAGTTAAAGTTTAGATATAATCCAATACACATGAATTCTTCTCTCCTGCAAAATTATTTGCAAATCTAGAATGTGGCACAAGCAGAAAATATTAATCCAAGAATATAAAAGGCTAACTCACCATTTATGGTCTTATTGCGAATTAGACTCTGTAGAAAGACACAAACCAGTCTCACCAATCTATTCTGCATGTATTTGTCCTGGAAAAAGGCACAACATTTCGTTAGAAAATCCTCCATGGTATTGATGTAACTGCTAAGTTAAAAAATGAATTGACAGCAGTCCCATTATTAAATTAAATATAAAAATTTAGGACTCTCAAAGGATCCATTTTATAGGGAAAGTTTTGGTCAGATGTGCAGCTACCTAAGGTTAACTCTTTTCATTATCCTGTCTGGGCCGCAGTAGTGAAAGGATAAGACATTAAACATGGCAACTGGAAAAGTTGATGAAATTGAAGAAGAGACAAAAATCTAAATCTTTATTCTCCCCAAAAAAATTTATCCCTCCAAAATCTAGACGAACAAAAATTTAACTTCTTTAAATTTGGATGGGATTTTTCTTTTTTCTTTTTCCTGAAAACAAAAGTTTCAACAGAAGACATTCCTCAAATCAACAAAATATGTACCTTCCACAACCAGCTAATTCAATTCACTAATGTTGCTAACCAATCGAACTTTCTATTACAGAAATGACGACCATCCAATTATTCACAGCGACCAACACATGGACAATTCAGCATGTTTTGTATTAAGGACCACCATGTTAATAATCAAATATATAAATCCCACCAATTGCAATAAATAAAAAAATAACTACAGGAATTAAAATTGTTGCAGACGAATGTTTGGCATGATTAGTTATTGCAATAAATTGTTGTAGATATATGAAAGCTGAAGATGGAACTGATATCAGAAAGGTGTAGTTTTGGCATATTTGGCATTTATATATGATTGGTGTAGTTTTGGCATTTATATTTTCAAAATGGTGTAGTTAACACCACATTTATATTTGGTATGATTAGTTTTCAGTTCCATGTTTGGCATGATTCAGAATGGTGTAGATATCTGAAATCATATCTCCACATTTCAGTTATTGCAATAAATAAAAAACATTTTAACAAATGTATGGCATGCACTCAGAGTAAACATCATATTTGAATCAAACACCAAACAGCGTTAACACCACATTTGAATCATATCTGAAATCATATCCTGATGCAGCCACATTACATGAAATGTATTGAGTTAACTCTAATTCATATCCTGATATGATTTCAGATAACACATTATCTGAAATATGGTTGCATCAGGATATGGTTTGCCAAACAGTTGCCAAAGATATTACCTGAAATCAAACTGATTGAACCTGATTGAACTATAGGACCAGATTTGGATCTATATTACTATTAACATTAAATCGTGTTCAATCAGGTCCAAAGAAATTACCTGAAAGCCAAGCACACATGGAGCCAAACAGCTGCCAAAGAAATTACATGAAATCAAACTGATTGATCCTAATTGAACTATAGGACCTGATTTGGATCTATATTACAATTAACATTAAATTGTGTTCAATCAGGTCCAAAGAAATTACCGGAAAGCCAAGCACACGTGGAGACATCAAACTGCAACGTTTTATAAAGAATGGCATATCATGTAATTTTGGAATGTTAATAGTAATTTTGGAATGTCATATCCAAATTAGTTTATTAACATCCAAAATTACTATTAACATCAAAATGGCATATCCTGTAAATTGAGACATCAAGCTTGCGGTTTATTGCATTCTCAGTTTATTAACATTGAAGACATTACTCTTAACAAAATTAATATTAACATCCATGTATGATAACACAATTTGCGGTCTTTTGAATCAAACACATTTTATAAAGAATATATTAAACTGAGAAATATTTTCCGGACCTGATTTGGATCTATATTACTATTAACATTAAATTGTGTTCAATCAGGTCCAAAGAAATTTCCTGAAAGCCAAGCACACATGGAGCCAAACAGTTGCCAAAGAAATTACCTGAAATCAAACCGATTGATCCTAATTGAACTATAGGACCTGATTTGGATCTATATTACAATTAACTTTAAATTGTGTTCAATCAGGTGCAAAGAAATTACCGGAAAGCCAAGCACACGTAGAGACATCAAACTGCAACGTTTTATAAAGAATGGCATATCCTGTAATTGTAAAAGGAAATTAGAATGAGTTGAGCTGAGCCTTTCAATAATTGAGAAGCCAAATGTTGTATATTGAAATGAGACTGTGTTTGGTTTCATTCAAATATTGTCAGATGTCGTGAAATATGCCCATATTGCTACTTTGATATATTTTCATTTTCTAACAAAGATGATGTTCGAAGGAGACTGATAATATTTCAAATTGAAAAAACTTGCTTCTAACATTCAAATATGTGTAACATACAAATTTTATATATTGCCTTTGCACTTTTGCCCACATCCTTTTCCAAAATTCTAGCATATCAGTAGAACAATGAACAAATATTTCCTGAACAAATATATCCGAAGTCTCATAGATAGAACAAATTATCCAATCATCAGTCATCAGATAACAAATCATCCAATATTGTATTAGCATAAACATTCACTTTATGGAGGCAATCCGAAATCTCATAGATAGAACAAATTATTCACTTTACGGCCATTAATTACACAGTGCCAATAATTCAAACCCAATGTAATATTCAAATAGACACAATAAAAGTTGTGTCCAACCTGTAATAAGATAATCGCTGACCAAGAGAAAATCTCACAAGCATTGTTAGTATGTCATAGATGCTTATAAAATTAACGTTAATTATAGGTGGCATGAACTAATGCTTTAATATCTGTTTCTATTTAAAATTAAATAACAAAACCCAAAAAACTATGGGATATGTGATCTACACAGTAATTTTGCTTTACCAACCAAGATTTTTCTCAAAATACAAAATCATGTGTGCATGCCAAATGCAAGTTGCGAGTTAAAACGTAAAATGACAGAATGCAAAGAATTAATGAAAGTTCCTTTTGTTATTTCATTTTGTTTGTCTCTTTACCACCTCCTAATTGAAAATCAATTGGCTTGAACATGACAACTAAATATTTCATAGCAACCACATAAAGGTCAAGCGTAGATGTTGCGAGTGGATTGAACACATACATATGTAACATAAATATTGCAAGGGAGCTGAACACTTGAAAAATAGGCCCTGTAAAAATATGAGAAAAATCCTACATGTCCCCCCAGCTACATCAAGATGCTTCATTCCAAGCAAAGGATGCAACTTTGAAACTAATCTATAACCAAGCAAGATTTGTAAGACCAAACATTAGCCAACAAATTAAATTCAACATAAAAGTAAATTTCAGTATAAAATAGTATAAAAATACCTGTCTTTCCACAGTCACTGCAATCCAACACTCATAATATCATAATTTGTAACAACACTGTTGAAGACATTATCGACCAATTTGCATTTCTCATCTTCTTGTATATGTGTTTAAAGACTGCAGTAATTCCCAGGTTATCACAAAATTAGTAATAAAATTTTAAGACGGCAGTAATTCCCAGGTTATCACAAAATTAGTAATAAAAGTTGCATGAATGAAAGCGATTACAACTTTTTGCTTCCTTATTACTTCTTAATGTAATAGGTAAATGCTTTTATTATGCAGGTGAGGAAATCTGTTTGTAATGGAACAAATAAGAGAAAATAAAAATAAGATTAAAATTAGAAGATATCAAGCTTTGATTAATGAAATTAATCAGCTAAACAGGCTCGTACCCTGGAAATTAACAAAACCTCCATCGGCAAGGCTCATCAAGCACTGGAAATTAACAAACCCTGGAGATTAGGTAAACAGGCTCATCTTACCCTGGAAATTAACAAACCCTGGAAATTAGCTAAACAGGCTCATCAAGCAATCCCCGTCCATCGGCATCCCTCTCGTTGAGATCTCACTGAAATTAACAAACCCTGGAAATCCAATCAGATCCAAAGGCTTTGAAGTTAAACACGAAGGGGCTGAGAGCTCAGCCGCAGTCGCCACCACTTCCAGACTACGAGCGAGCACCTTCTTCCTCCATCGAGCACCTTAGGCGATCTCTATGGTTCTGTTTTTGGGGAGAGAGATGGAGAGAGAAATGGAGAGGCCAAAGGAGGCGAGCACGACGATGGCGAATCCCAGAGGACGCACCGGAGGCAGAGGAGGGGGTTGAAGAGAAGAGGTGGTAGAGTTAGGGCACGGACGGACTGACTGCGTTTTGGTGGAGGGACATAGGGAGTGAGATTGGGAGGGAGAGATAGAGAGAGAGATGGACGGACGGACTACGTTTGAGTTTTCTCCCAAAGTACCCCAAAGTTTTGTTAACATTTGAGGGTTCAAAATTCCCCCCAAATATTTCATTCCCCCAAATATTTCATTCCCCTCCAAACATATCTGAGTTGGACAGTTGCTTTATTTTCAAATTCCACCCAAATATTTCATTCCCCCCAAAATATTTTTCTTCTCCCAAAAGTCAATTCCCCTCAAATTTCAAACTCAATTTCTCTTTACTTATCCAATTTCTCTTATCTTACAACATCCCTCATATATACCCAATTTCTCATCTCTTATCAAAAACTCTTATCCAAAAACCCATGATAACATCCCTGTTTTATTATATATACTAGTCATAACCCGTGCCCGCGGGCACGGTTCATTTAAGATTTTCCCTTGCGAAATCTTTGTTCCGAGAAATTTTTTTTTTCAAAGCCAAAATTTAAAAGAAAACAAATTAGCTTACAATATTTAGGGGCACAGGCGCCTTCGGCGTGGGTGCCTTCGGTGCGGAACAACAAATTCAACGCATACGCCTTCGACACAGAACACCAAATTCGACGTGGGTGCCTTCGGCGCAGAACAACAAATTCGACGTAAAACAACAATTTCGACGCATGTGCCTTAGGCGCGGAACAACAAATCAGCGTTAAAAAATGGCGCGGGCGCCTTTGGCGTGGAATAACAAATTCAGCGCATGCGCCTTCGACACAGAACACCAAATTCGACGTGGGTGCATTCGGCGCAGAACAACAAACTCGACGTAAAACAACAATTTCGAAGCGGGTGCCTTAGGCGCGGAACAACAAATCAACGTTAAAAAATTTAGCCCGCGCCCAACGGAGCGGGTGCCTTAGGCGCGGAACAACAAATCAGAGTTAAAAAATTTAGCGGGCGCCTTCGGCGCGGGCGCCTTCGGCGCGGGCGCCTTCGGCGCGGGCGCCTTCGGCGCGGGCGCCTTCGGCGCGGGCGCCTTCGGCGCGGGCGCCTTCGGCGCGGGCGCCTTCGGCGCGGGCGCCTTCGGCGCGGGCGCCTTCGGCGCGGGCGCCTTCGGCGCGGGCGCCTTCGGCGCGGGCGCCTTCGGCGCGGGCGCCTTCGGCGCGGGCGCCTTCGGCGCGGGCGCCTTCGGCGCGGGCGCCTTTCATATACATATAACCCGTGCCCATGGGACACTGTTCATTTAAAAATCTTGGACCCACTAATTTTTAAAAAACATCAATAATTATTAGTTTCACCTGAAATATCAGCAGATGGGATCGAAATTTTATAGGGTTTTGCAACGCGGATCAATGAGTTGGCAGCATCTCCTGCGTTCATTCTCCCACAGCTCGCGTCCATTCCCAAGATGAGATTGTGTGTGTGCACAATATTTTTTTCATAACTAATATTAAAAGGCTATTCATAATTTCAATGTTTTTGTGTATTCCAAACAAATTTCTCTTCAACCCAAAAATTTCCTTCCAAAAAGTTGATGTGACATTGTCACATAGGACAAATTCAAAATCTGCCCTCAATTGTAATATAGATAGATATATATATATACACACACACAATCAAATCTTTAACAATATTAATCAACATGAATACCTGAATTGTTAGAGATAGAACCATAGGATCGCGAGGACTCCAGGCTCGGATCCACGAATACCTTTTAATACCCCAGGTCGCTTATAGACACAGCATGTTGAACATCATGGTTCAACAAACTGTTCAACAATACATCCAACAAGGTAGGCTGATTAGATTCTCTCCTTTTTTATCACAGTAGCTCCGATGCAGCAAAACGTTCAACAAGAGACACAACATCCTCCAAATATACCATCTAATAGCTTCAAGAATAAATGAGCAAACAACGAGTGCCATATATGACAACGCATTCATCTAGCAGGTAATGAGTAGCATGAATAAAACCTAACAGGTTATGATGCTAACTATAAAATCTTAGTGTGCTTGTCATTAAGGATGATATGCAATTGTCACTGGAAGGAATTTACCTTTGGATAACTCCTTTTATTTTGTTAGCGACAGACAGCTTGCTTACTGCTTTCATCAAAAAATCTCCATGAAATACAATAAAAATCATAGTTTGAGATCATCATATGTGAATTCCTTTGTTCAGTATTTCTTCTTGTTCTGAGCATTTGACAATTTCAATTTGATCATCACATTATGTGGATGTATAACCTTCAAGTTCTTGTAAATCAGATTTTTGCATGTATACATGTAGAATAAAAAGTTTTCCAACAATTCTTTCACGACACTAAAAACAATGAAGTAAAAGAATAGGAAACACATTCCAAATATATCTAGTAAAATTACATCACGACTATATATAGAATGTAAAACAATTTTCATTACACCAAAACCCATTTACAAACTCCTAGTCAACAAACCCAATAATAACATATTTAAGAATGAATTTGTTCAAATCATAACAGGATGCATGGTTATTTATCCAATTCATTTATTTTTCTTTTTTTGCTTGGGCCCATTTAAATCAGTGGTGATCTCACAGTATTAGTTCAAATCACTCATGTGTGGTTGTTGACAATTGTTCACAAATGTAGTTGTTATGGTTGGAGGAATGAGACTTAGCAACTTAAGTACATGAAAATGGCACTATTAAACTGTAGTAGTAGGAGAAGTGGGACAATGAAAAAGAGATGCTTTTTTCATTTGAGCACCGACACGATTTTTACAAATTTTTGCCAATTTGAAGAACAATTGATTATCTAAATGGCTGTTAAAATCCAAAACTAAAGGGGAAGCTATTGACTTGTTCACATGGTAAAAAGCACACCCAATTTTTTCTCCAAGCAACCTATTCAGTAGTCCAAAAGAAATGGTATTAATTCAATTAATTGCAATTTATGTCACGTTAGGCCTCGAAAGGTAAGCTGTGTGTTGTGTTTAAGAACATGGGGTCATAAAGATAATGAGATACGATTCACATGAATTCAGAGCCATATAGTGTATAGAATTTGTTGGCATGCAATTTTTCAAGTAGATATTGTTGGGGAAACTACACCTAATCCCTTCTCTCTTATGGCTTAAATGCATGCACTCATCCTTTATTTCGAAATGCTTTGTGGCTTCTAAAGCCTAGACTCCAAAGTTTTAAACTAATAGATGACCAATTCATCCCCTGATGTAACTTGTAGAAATAGCCAGTAAAAGTAAAAAAGAATAAGCAAGCATTTGATATATCAACGTGGCGTAAAATCTGGATTTAATATTAATGATCTGGCCTCTTTGTAATCTCCACGTTTTAACCCACAGAGAAGCAAACCAACATTATCATAGCCTAGAAAAATATAAAGAACAAATGTTAAAAACAAAAAATGAGCCCAAGAGAGTGCTATTTTTCTTGAAAAAAAAGCGTTGATGAGAGAATATACGCTCAAACCTAAGTTTTTCTCCAAAGAAGAATAAGAATGCTAGAGTTAGCAAATTGGGCTTTAATTCATAAAGTAGCAAAATAAGGAAGCAATGAACACCATCGACATGGGCATTTTCTGGAATTATTGGATGCACCGTTGACAATAGCACACATTTCATTTCCCAGATGTTAGAGAATTTTCTGATCTTAATTTTACATATCACTCTTATCTACTATATTGACATATACACAGATATCACTATCAGCAAACCACTTTGTATCAGACATGACTTGCCATTAAACTTGATGTATTTAGATGATTCAAGTGATATTATGTACAGAACAGTGAGAATGGAAAAGGGGAAGCTGACCTTGAGCTTGTCCATGGAAAGAGCAGGGTTGATGATCCTCCGGTGTATAACATAGTCTTGTCTTTCACATAAACCAATCAGTTACCTATGAGATCTAATATCCCAGGGAGCAGTTTATGATTTGGATGGCACATTCTTCCCCTTCACTTAAAACCAATTGGACGTGAGCTATACCAATACACGTTTGTCCCTCCTGTAAAATGCATAACACCATATATTAATGTTTCAGAGTGTTTTCTCACTACAAAAGCGTTGACCGTGGACTACCCGATCAACGTGGTCAAGGGGCCGACTTGGGTCCCTCGGGTGCGTCGAGTCAGTGCAGACACGACGCGGATCGGAGTTGCGGATGACGTGGAGCGCGTCGGCTGGGCCGAATCTGGATCCTTGGCCGCAAGGGGGGCGAGGGGAAGCCTCGACCCGGTGTGAGACGCTCGGCCTCGGACGGACGTGCTCGGCCTCGGCCGATCGGAGGAGTAGCCTCGGTCGTCTTGCTTGATGCGTGGCCGACGTGGGGCGGAGGGGAAGCCTCGGCCTGTGGATCTGACGTCCTCCTGCGCAGACGAGAACACTCGTCAGGGGGGCCGGACCTTGGTTCTGGCCAAATCCCCTCCGATGCCTAAGTCAGACTAGGATCTGAAAGAGGAGACTCGGCGGAGACGGTTCGACTTGTGAGGAGATCGGAACGTCGTCTACCGGCGCGAGCGGGGGAGGAAGGAGATGAAATGGGGGAACTAGGTCGTTGATGGAGCACCTTAGGTTTTAGTTACCTCTGATGCGGTCCACTGTCTAGTCGTCCTTCTAGCCCTTTTATAGGCCTCCCGTCGTGATTGCCCATGACTCACGTCCCTCGTCCGCCCCCGATCGTGCCCCCTCAATCCGCCTCCCTATCGCCGTTCCCTGCGCCATGCCAGCACCTCCCCATTACCGCCATTAAGTGGTCGCGGGTCCGGGGGAGCGGTTATCACTCGAGTGGGCGAGTGACTCGCGCGTTTCCGGGGCCGGGTTGGATCGCCGTTCGGGGGCCCTCTAAGGGGCTTTGTCGGGCGGGCCTGATCTCGCAGACGGGCTTCTGATCGGTAGTTGGGTTTCTAGCTCCATGTTCTTTCGGGCTTCGTTTGGTGGGCTGCGCCTTTGGGCCCATACTGTTGGGCTTCCGTAAAATAGATGTATCAATTGCCCCCATCGGTGGGGCCGATCGGCCTTGGCCGGCTCGGTTCGACCGATGTGACTCCTGGGGTTCCGAGTGGCGCGTCAGTCGAGGCGTGGTCATAAATGAAGGTTATGATGAGGCGGATCGATTGGACTTCCCTTGGCGCCGATTTCGAAATGCCGCCGGCTCTTTGAGGCCTGCCACGCGTTCCTGTCAGGTGTTTCGAATTCGCCCCTGGGTCTGGTATATAAGATCCCCGGCTGCGTTGATCCCAACTTCTTCCTCGCTCTTCCCTCTGTTCTAGGCTTTCCACAACTCGGAGTCTCCCGCCGCCTTCGTTTCCTCATCTTCTCCAAATTAACAAAAACGTAACTCCTTTCTCATTTTCATATTATGGTTGCTCTTAGGATAGGTGGTTCTGGCCAAGGGGCAAGGGATCCTCCTGAGTCCAGGCGGGGCGGGCCCCGATCTGTGGGATCTGGTTCCTCCTCTAGGGGCCGTCTCCTCCAAGATAAAGGGAAGGGGAAGCTCTTCCCGGACTATGCCGGCGATGATGTGGCGTCAGCTGCCATGCGGCTTAATGTACCTCCGGTTATCCTCCAAACGCCGTCGAGGACTCCTCTTCTAGCAGCCGTGGAGATCCGGGAAAGGTATCTCTGCTACCCGTACGATGTTCGAGTCCCCTTCATCGACGAGCGGATATGCCTTCCGAGGAGCAATGAAGTCGGTGTCTATGTCGAGATGTTCCACCTGGGTCTTCGTTTCCCGCTCAATCCCTTCTTCATCCAGGTCATGGAGTATCTCATGGTGCCCCTTTGCCAGTTCACCCCCTGTTCGATTGCGGTACTGACGGGCTTCGTGATGCTCTGATGCACTCGTGGTCTGGAGCCATCTCTCCCCCTTCTCTTCTACTTTTATCAGATCCAGACGGTCGGTCCAGGGTCGTGGTTGGACCTCCGAGCCCGCTCGAGGAGGGAATGCCTGATCGGGCTACCCCCCTGGTCGGGGGATTGGAGCTCGGATTATGTCTTCGTGGTCTTCCTGGAGGATGCCCAGATTTTGACAGGTTGGGGCGGGTCGGTCCGGCCTTGCCCAACGCTAGCCCTCTCTGAGGCTGATCAGGCGGCCTTCGCGCTGCTGTCGACCCTCCCCTTGGAGGCGTAGTCCATCTGGTATTTGTTGGACTACCTACTCCTGAAGGCCGTCTTGTGGTCTCCGGGTAGGTCGCTTTTTCAGTCCTGGTTTGCCCTGTGGCTTACCCTGATTTCGGTTTCCCTTGCAGGAATGGCTGGTCACGAGTTCACCCGCGATGTCGATGAGCTGATCCGTCGTGGAGCCACTCGGAGCCGGGGCAGTACCTCTGGAAGGGCGCCTCGGCGGACCGTTGAGGAGGAGGTGCGCCGAGCCGAGCCCTCCGTGGGCAAGGTGGTGGCCACGCCTCCCGCCTCTTCTTCTGGCGATCTCCTCCCCGGGGGGGTCGCAAGGGCCGGATCCGCCCCGCCAGCCCAAGGGGCGGGGGCAATGATGGGTCCGGTGCAGCTTCCCTTGCGCTTGGCGTGCCCCCTCTTGTCCCCAAGGGTGGAGGTGGCACGAGGCAGAAACGATCCCCTTCGGCACCTGCCGAGCCTCACGAGGGGAAGAGGAGGAGGGAGGGTGAGGCTCCCTCCAGTCCGGTGTGCTCCGTGCCCCCGGCGGTGTTCGCCGGGGATCTTCCGGTGGCCCTGATAACCACCCCCGTCGTGGCGTCTCCACCTCCAATATCGGGAATCGGTGCCCTATTGGCGGGTAGCTCGGCCTCCCTCGAGGTCACCCCCGGGGGTTCGGTGTTTGTCGACCGAGCCCTGGCTCAGCAGTTCGCCGAGGGCTCCGTCCTCCCCCGGGACCGTAGTCTCCTCGAGAGGATCCCCGCCGACAAGGTGTCAGACTCCTTGGTCTGGATCCTTCAACAGGTTTGGTTATTCTGCCGTCCTTTTCTTTCCTTCGCTCTCTTCTTGGCTCATGTCTTGTCGTTTCAGGGTTCAACACTAGCTGTCGAGTCGCAGCGTCGAGCCGTCCATTTGAGGGAGCTGGAGGTATCCTCTGCGAGGGACCGCGAGCGGGCCGGGGCTGCGGAGGTAGCTATGACGGAGGCCCAGATGGAGTCTCGGAATCTCAAGCTCCGGGTGGCCGAGCTAGAGGGACGAGTGGGTGACCTCCAGGGAAAGTTGGAGGATGCTCGGCAGTCGGCCGAGGAAGCCGCAGAGTCGTTCCGCCTGGAGAGAGAGGAGCTTCAGAGGGAACTGTCGGATCGTCGTCAGGTGGCGCGGTTTGCGGAGGAGGTGGAGAGGGGCGTTGTCGGGACTCTGGGGGAGAGGATCTTCGAGGTCCTCAGGGAAGCCTTCGGCACATATGAAGGCCTTATCGGCCCCCGGATTGTCGAAGTCGTCCAGTCCTCCTTCTGGGATTACGCGGAGCGTGTCGGGCAAGCTCCCCCGCCTGTCGATCCCCCTCGCTCCGAGCAGGGCGAGGCGCCCGAGGATGCGTCCTCTCGAACCCGGGCCCCCTAGGTCGTCCTTCCTGGCTTGTCATCCTTGTTTTTATCCTCGAATTTTTAGCATCCGCTCCGCTTTAGGCCGGTCTACTTGAAATGGATCCCTGCCCCGCAATCTCCATTAGCCTCTTTACCGGTTCTTTGCTTCGGAGCGAACAATTGCTGATTACAAGGATGATCGCCTAAGCCAGCGACTTTGTGTTCTTGGTCGACAAGTTTTTCTCTGCCGGCTTTACCTTAGTTTCTGTAGGTTACGAATTTTGTTGTCCGCCGAGAGCGGATTATTTGTAGGGAGGTTTCTCCACTTCGATTTCCTGTAAATAAGACACACTTTTGTACCTTGGTTAATTGTTGGAAATGAAATTGACTTACTCGAACTTCTCGCGCATTTTGCTTTGTTGCTGCGACCTCGGCCCCTCTGTTGACGGCGGTCGCTCGCCTCCTTTCTCCGGAAGGTTGTCCCTTGCCCCCTGAGTGGACAAGTCGGTTGACGTCCTTGATGACTAGGGGGGCTGCCCCCGGTCTTATGAGCAGCAAAGTCGGTCAGCGAGGGTGTAGCTCCTCGGCTTAGGATCGGTCAGCGTCCGAGCTGGCTGGGGGAATTACCCCCAGATTTACGAGCGAAGGAGACGGTCGGCGAGGGCAAAGCTCCTCGGCTTAGGACCGATCGGCGTTTATGCTGGCTGGGGGGATTGTCCCCAGACTTACGAGCGGTGGAGTCGGTCGGCGAGGGCGAAGCTCCTCGGCTTAGGACCGGTCGGCGTCCGCGCTGGCTGGGGGAATTGCCCCCAGACTTACGGGCGCAGGAGACGGTCGGCGAGGGCAAAGCTCCTCGGCTTAGGACCGGTCGGCGTCCGCGCTGGCTGGGGAAATTGCCCCCAGACTTACGAGCGCAGGAGTCGGTCGGCGAGGGCAAAGCTCCTCGGCTTAGGACCGGTCGGCGTCTGGGCTGGCTGGGGGAATTGCCCCCAGACTTACAAGCGAAGGAATTGGTCGGCAAGGGCGGAGCTCCTCTGCTTAGGACCGGTCGGCGTCTGCGCTGGCGGGGAGGATTGCCCCCCAGACTTACGAGCGAAGGAGTCGGTCGGCGGGGGCGAAGCTCCTCGTCTTGGGACTGGTTTTGTCTGACCCCCCCCATCCGGTGAGGCGGCGGTCTTCACTCTTATGCACCCTTAGTGAAATGTTGACTCCGTCGAAGATAAAGAAAAGATAAAAGGGAATGCATTTGTACTCTTAAGGGTCCTATTGGACTGGTACATTTGGAGGAAAAAAAAGGAAATAAAGCTAGGCGGAGGGATGTAAACCTAGATAATCTCCTCCGGACTAGGCTGCGATTGGGGGGAGGGGCCTCGCCTGCTCACTCTATGATGCGGAGGGGTCCTTGGACGGTGTTGACCTTCTTCCCCTTGTCTGGCTGCATGGAGGTTCCTTCTCCGTGGGCCGGCTCGTCGGTTAAATTCCTTGCGTGCCCTCGGCTCATCAGCTTCTCAATGTCCTTCTTTAGGTGCCAGCAGTCTTTAGTGTCGTGGCCATTGTCCTTGTGGTACTTGCAGTACTTTTCCCCATTCTTCCCCCCTCTTTTTGTCTTTGGTGGGGGGCGATCGGTGCTCTCTTCCTTCTGCACTTGAGCGAGGACGGCGTCCGGGGTGGCGTCCCTCATACCCTCTCCCCGCTGCCTGCTTCTCGTCCTCTTCTCGGTTCGATACCCTTCGGGGCTGCGGCGCTCGCTATCGCCGCGTTTGGTTCCTCGTCTGGCCTTTCCTGCCTCAATGGCCAAGGTCTCCTCGGTCAACATGAAGCGCTCGGCCCTCGCCATGATCCCTGGGAGGTCCTTCGGGGGATCGTTGTGCAGAGATTTCTTCAGGCCCCTATGGCGCAGCCCTTTCTTTAGGGCCGTTTGGACAACAAGGTCGGGAGGGCTGTTTACGTTCAGCCGTTCCGCGTTGAAGCGGCGCATGAACTGTCGGAGCGGCTCGGTCGGGCCCTGCACTATGTTAAACAAATGTTCAGCATCAGGCATTACCTGTCGCCCTGCCATGAACTGTTTGCAGAACAGCTGGGTGAGTTCCTCGAAGCTGTCGATGGAGCGGCTGGGTAGGCTGCGGTACCAGGTTCTCGCCGCTCCCCTGAGGGTCGAATAGAAGCCCCTGCAGAGCAGGTCATCGTCGGCTCCTTGGAATGACATGTCCCCCTCGTAGTCCATCACGTGGTTTCCCGGGTCTCCTATCCCGTCGTACTTCCCCAGCGCCGGGATCTTGAATCGAGAGGGGACCCACGCGTCTGTTATTCTCCGCGACATGGGGCACCGGTCTCCGTGGATGCCTCCGGGGGTCCGGCACCCGCCTACCTCCGGCTCGTTCGGTGGTGGAGGGGGCACAGGCGCCGGCGGGGCTGGCTCCACGACCCTCGCCACACTGGGGGTCAGGCTGACCCAGCGTTCCCGGCTCCTCCGACGGGAGCTTCTGCTTCGCCGTGATCGGTCTCGCGAGTGGTGTCGATCGCTTCTTCTGCGGTGGGGTGACCGTGGCCGACGAGACGACGCGGTCACCGATTCATCCCCCGTGCATTCGGTTTCTCTCCGGCTCCTTTCACGATAAGGGGAGGAGGCGCGTGTTCTCGCCTGATGGGAGCCGGGCGATGTGAACCGACGCTCCGTGTTCGGTCTTCGGTTCCCGTGGTCGTCGACCACAGCGGACTGTAAGAGCGGGGGGCCCCCCGTCCAACGATGGCCGTCGCCCAACACGTCTCCATTGGCTGGCGTAGCACCAACGAGCTGCTGTACCGTCGCGACCAACGTCTGGAGGCTTGCGTTGGTCTCTTGGGCCAGGGCGCGGAGCTGCCCCTGCGTGGCTAGTTCCGACCCGCCAGTTTCTTTGGTTGAGGGGGCGGGGTGATTGTCGTCCGGTGCGTCCTCAAGGTTGCTGTTGGGTGCGCCATTCCCCTCCTCCAGGATGGGGGGCATGCGTCTCTTTCCGTAGCAGGCTCGTGCCATTGCGGGTGCGGTTTGTTTCTTCGTGGGACAGTTCTTTCCACAGACGGCGCCAGATGTTTCAGAGTGTTTTCTCACTACAAAAGCGTTGACCGTGGACTACCCGGTCAACGTGGTCAAGGGGCCGACTTGGGTCCCTCGGGTGCGTCGAGTCAGTGCAGACATGACGCGGATCGGAGTTGCGGATGATGTGGAACGCGTTGGCTGGGCCGAATCTGGATCCTCGGCCGCAAGGGGGGCGAGGGGAAGCCTCGACCCGGTGTGAGACGCTCAGCCTCGGACGGACGTGCTCGGCCTCGGCCGATCGGAGGAGTAGCCTCGGTCATCTTGCTTGATGCATGGCCGGCGTGGGGCGGAGGGGAAGCCTCGGCCCGTGGATATGACGTCCTCCTGCGCAGACGAGAACACTCGTCAGGGGGGCCGGACCTTGGTTCCGGCCAAATCCCCTCCGATGCCTAAGTCAGACTAGGATCTGAAAGAGGAGACTCGGCGGGGACGGTTCGACTCGTGAGGAGATCGGAACGTCGTCTACCGGCGCGAGCGGGGGAGGAAGGAGATGAAATTGGGGAACTAGGTCGTTGATGGAGTACCTTAGGTTTTAGTTACCTCTGATGCGATCCCCTGTCTAGTCGTCCTTCTAGCCCTTTTATAGGCCTCCCGTCGTGATTGCCCACGACTCACGTCCCTCGTCCACCCCCGATCGTGCCCCCTCAATCCGCCTCCCTATCGCCGTTCCCTGCGCCATGCCAGCACCTCCCCATTACCGCCATTAAGTGGTCGCGGGTCCGGGGGAGCGGTTATCGCTGGAGTGGGTGAGTGACTCGCGCGTTTCTGGGGCCGGGTTGGATCGCCGTTCGGGGGCCCTCTAAGGGGCTTTGTCGGGCGGGCCTGATCTCGCGGACGGGCTTCTGATCGGTAGTTGGGTTTCTAGCTCCATGTTCTTTCGGGCTTCGTTTGGTGGGCTGCGCCTTTGGGCCCATGCTGTCGGGCTTCTGTAAAATAGACGTATCAATTAATAAAACCTTAGTGATCATCAGATTCAGATACAGTTGTTCTTCATATCATAATTTTCATGCAGTTTAGTTGTTCATTGATTTTAGATCAATTCTGTTTGTAGCAAAAACTAGACTTTATGTGTATAAAAAATGCCTTCAATCGCAAGCCAATGGGCAAAGCGTTTAAACTACTAAAATTAGCACTATGTGTAAAAAATCTCATCACAAGACTAAATATTAACATGGACAATAATTCATAATCTACTGAAATTTTTCAGATTGTGAAGTGGGAACTAAAGCATTTAAAATCTAGAAAGCATTAACAAAGTTACATTCTATCGATTATGTTAATTCATTAACAAAGTTACAACCAGGTAAATCTCAAGAAAATACCAACTCTAGGTATCGAGCTCTGAGAATGATCCTCCAGAATCACGCATGCCCCTGTTAAGAGCCATGCATGCTGTAATTAAGAACTATAAGAATTTCCAATTCAAAAACATCCCTCAAATGTATAATAGATATCTATTGTTGAGTGAAACAGTAAGCTAGAACCAATGTACACTGGCCTTTTCTGTTAAAAAAAATCTTGTGCCTCGGTAGTATAAATTAGAATATACCAAGAACTTCTGTGAGCTTGTTCAAATTCCAGATCTTCAAAAGGCTAATATATACAGAGGAAGATGAAGCTAACTTGATGATAATCATAATAATTTTATGTAAGATGTCATAAAGGGAAGGAAGTTCACGTTTTTCATCCATGACAGGATCATTGAACCAAAAGTTCTTCGTAGGTGTCCCTGGATATTTGGCTCTTAGGACTGATGCCAGCTTCAGTGAGAAATTATGTTCATTAGGCTTATCGCTACAAAATTTGAGATGATTATTGTATTACAACTAATTTATGTTCTCCCACTACTACCATTAAGATATTGCATAGATAGACAGAAACTGTGTACTAACAATTTTTATCAGTTAAAATTTGATCTGTGTCTGATCTGATTTTTATCCGTATAATGCCATGATATCAAAGTAGACATAATTAAAATCATGTACATAGTTTGGATCAGTTTTGGGAGAACATAAATTAGTTGCAGTACAATGCCATGATATCTATGTGATCTGATTTTTATCATGTCATAATAAGTCAATGTTTATCAGTACACAGTTTTGATCTGTTTTGATCAATACATAGTTTTTATCAGTATAATGCCATGAAATCTAATTCAACAAAATTAAAATCTAATTTTTATTAACTAAAATTTGATTAGTGTCCAACAAAATCAAATTAGACATCATCTCATTGTATTGACAGAGAAATCACAATGCACAACATACATTGGTATACAACTGCAACTAATTTATGTTCTCTCACTACTGCCGTTAAGGTATTGCACAGAGAGACGGAAACTATGTACTAACAATTTTTATTAGCTAAAATTTGATCAGTGTATGATTTGATTTTTATCAGTACAATGCCAGGATATCAAATTAGACCAAATTAAATCATGTACACAGT
Source organism: Scilla litardierei (assembly GCA_030789695.1). Classification (NCBI taxonomy): domain Eukaryota; kingdom Viridiplantae; phylum Streptophyta; class Magnoliopsida; order Asparagales; family Asparagaceae; genus Scilla; species Scilla litardierei. The sequence continues at coordinate 64,908,347 of CM061135.1, read as the reverse complement.
TTTGATCAGTTTTGGGAGAACACAAATTAGTAGCAGTACAATGCCATGATATTTATGTGATCTGATTTTTAGCAATGCCATCATATCTATGTGATCTGATTTTTAGACTGCCATAATAAGTCAGTGTGATCTGATTTTTATTAGCACACAGTTTTGATCAGTTTTGATCAGAACATAGTTTTTATCAATACAATTCCTTAATATCTAATTCAACAAAATTATAATCTAATTCTTATCAGCTAAAATTTGATCAGTGTCCCAACAAAATCAAATTAGACATCATCTCATTGTACTGACCGAGAGTTTGCAACGCACAATATACCACTCCAACACATAATATACATGATTATCATGCATATTATAAACACAAAGTACATAAATGTACCAGGTAACACAATTTCTTTACCTGATAAACTCCACAACCGCCCACAGCTCCTGTAGATGGATGTCTGCCGCATGGTGTTGCCTCTGTAATCAAGTAAATGAGTCATTAAAAAATAATTAAATCAATAATTTAAAACCAAAGATACACTCTAATCTGTAATTTAAAAACCAATGATGCCCTTTGGCTTAAATTAGGATTCTTTTAGATTAAACTCAGTTGAATCATCATTAGAAACCTAAATTTAATAGACAAACTCTCCATCATAAAGAAACAAAAGCCCTAATGAATTCAAGAATTTTCTTCCAGGCAGAAGGTGTAGAGGAATATGCCCTCGGATCATTTGTATTTGATGCAATGATAATTTAAGCCTAGATAGGGACTATTTTGCATTTGATGCAAAAGTGATTAAATGTGTATTAAATTGTTTAATGCAATATTTAATAATATAAACGCAAGGAAAATTTCACGGGTAAGACAGAAATATTCCGGTCTAGACCCAGGTTCAAACGGCGTCCAAATCGGACACCAAATGCTCAAGTTAGAGCCAAAACAGCCCAAAGGATCAGACCAGGCCAGGCCCAGTAAATGCAAGACAGAACAGGCTGCCTGGGCTCTGCCCAGGCTCGGCCTGGGCTAGCCAGGCGCAAGCCTGGGCTCTGCCCAGGCCGCCTGGGTGAGCCCAGGCACGGGCCTGGGCGAGCCCAGGCGCGGGCATGGGCATGCCCAGGCGTTTTCTGCGCGCGTAGCTAGCGTGGGGCCCACCCGTGGGCCCCACCTCTAGGGTTTTGAACCCTAATTGTGAAGAATCAAATGACGGCTCAGTTTTTGCGAAAAACTAGCCTAGGGCTGATGTTTGAACACTCAATTGGAGGGTCAAACGAACTCCGATTGACGAACGGTTTTTTCCTATGCGTTCACCGTTGAACGCTCATCGTATTGATAGGTTGTATCAATCTTGAAGCTCAACGGTGAGTGAGTTAAAATTCATGGAAGTTTGCACTTTGTGAAGTGCAAACTAACTTGATTTAATTAACTCTAATTTTTAGTCCTACATCGGAAATTGAGTAGAGGGGAGGGGTCAGCCGCCTATATAAATAGGGGTCTGCCCCCTTCCTCTAAACTTGTCCCAAGATCTAGATCTGAGCGGCTCTCGTAAATGTTGGAGCACGCTCGAATCTAAGCTAAATTAATATTTCTCCTCTCCCTATAAATTTCTGCCTTGCTCCTGAGGGCTCTAGCAAAGCCGCAAAGGAGTTCGGATTCAGATCCGAAATCTAGGCGGAGGTTTCACTCGCGTGAAACTTTCTTCGGCGCGTGGTTGGCTCGGCGACATGGGATTGATCGCCTCTGGATGCGGAGCTGTTTGAGGAGCAGTTCGGGGAGCGGTTCAAGGAGCGGCTCGGCGTGGGACGGGAGCAGCTTGGAAGACGGTGCGGAACATCTCGCCTGCCCCAGGGCTGAGATTCCAGGTATGTGTTTAAGTTTTTTCATTTAATTATTCGCAGTAGTTAGATCCCTCTTGGGGTGGTCAGATCCACCCCAAGTTGGCAGAGATCCTGGCTAATAGGGTCTGGTTCCTTAGGGTTGCATGTTAATTAGATTAACATAAAATTTTTCCGCTGCATTTCTGTCTATGTTCCGTCTGACTTAGGACGGGACTAGAGTTTTTGTGCCCTAAGGGTCCCAAGAAAACCCTGCATTAGCATCAGATCTTGTTGAGCTTGAGTACGGGTTCTCGGGTTATGAGCCGACCCGAAGTAATCGCTCTTTTAGTACCAAGCCCTGATAAGATGGAGATCTTATAATAGGTTGGGCGTTGTCGAGAGGCATGCCGTAAAACAAGTTCTGAGGTATCTTGTGACGGGTCTAGGGTGCCATGGATGATGGGCCTTAACAGCGTTGCAATGATATCAGAGTGATACCCTGCATTGGTATCAGAGCCATCTCTGTATGCTGATCTTGGACTGCGAATTTATTATTTGAATGCTTTTACAGAAAAATGGTTTCTTTAAATTTATGCGATAAATTTAATTTTTTTTTTGTTTAAAAATTTTATATGATAAATTTTAAACATGTAAGTTTTAAAATGGAATTTTTAAATTTATGTGATAAATTTTAAAATTGTTTTAAAGCTTTAAAACTTTATGCGATAAGTTTAAAATGTTGTTTAAAATTTTATGTGATAAATTTTAAACATGGAATTTTTAAATGATGTTTTAAATTTATAAGATATTTTAAAAACTGATTTTAAAAAGTTTAAAATTTTTTATGTGATAAATATTTTAAAGTAGCATGCAAATGTTATGATTTTTAAACAAGCTTTTACTTTATAAGATAAAGAATTTGAGGAATTTTCTATTGATCTATTGAATAACATACAATTATTCATAGACAAGGAACAAAAAAGAAGAAAGAAATTATGTAGTATTTCATTTCGCTACTGATCGAAACTGCGTTGCTGCGCCAGAGGAAGGATAGCTATACTGATTCGGTATACTCTAAATACACCTTTGGTACAAAATTGACGATCTCACAAAGATTAAATATCAGTGGTTTTCCATTTACTGATCCCATCTTTCGCGGAATCGATTTCTTTTTTTGAATGTACAAGAATTTTTGGAGCTCAGCATGTCTGGAAGCACGGGAGAACGTTCTTTTGCTGATATTATTACCAGTATTCGATACTGGGTCATTCATAGCATTACTATACATTCCCTAAAATGTTTAAAAAATCGTATTTTTAAATTTAAATGTTAAATTTAAGTATGCATGCTAAAATTGTTTATGCGATAAACTTTAGTCTATTTAATTGTTAAATAGTTGTACACTTTTTATGCGATAAAATTAGTGTAAATTTTTAATGGATATGTCTTCTTGTCCCTTATTTGATAACACAAGACAACCTTTTAGGTTAGCCATTAAGAAATGATTAAAATTTATTACTTGAATTTTAATGACATGCTATGTTTTAATAAAACATTAACAATGCTTCAAGACCTAATTCCTGATTAGGGTAGTCCTTTTAATGAAAATTTTAATTTTAATTGTTATTATTAAATCATTAAAGGACTTCGCTTTTAGCGTTGGTTAATAATTTATTAAAATCCTAATAAAGATTAGGATAGCACGTGAACCTTATAGTTGATAAGGACTTAATAAAAGTTATTAAACAAATCCTAAAATTTTGAATTTAAGGATGCAACTAGTTGATAGGATTAATTAGTTGTTAATAAAAGCTGTTTAGTCTATGGCACACATACAAAAATGACAAGCTTCATTCAATGGACCATGATCCAGTCAATGTGCTTGGCTAAGAGTTCTGGATCAACCCTTACTAGTCTAAGGGGTAGTGATCCTGGCTTAGTCAATTCCCTGGCTGTGTTCCGCTGGACCGTAATGTCGCGAATCATGATTGTATGACACCCTGGACTATATCTAGTCAATGCGTTATAAATCTTATTAAAGATTAATCTGTATCCCTCCTTGATTTTGGAGCTTGGTAACTCAAAGAAGACAATTATAGTTGTTGAGTCTCCTCAAGCTATGACATGTTTATCTTTAAGGAACAAACTCCAACATACATGTGATGTAGTCTAGACTTGACCCAAATCGATACGTCGGGTCTCCTCGAGCATCGATCTAAGTCAAATCTGGACACGAAATCAAGGGTTTGACTAGACCAATCATTATGATTTGTTGAGTCTCCTCAAGATCATAAGTGACTGTGGGTAAAAAACGATAGGGAGTCACATGTGATGTGATTGACTAAGAGTTAGTCTACCAATCATGGAACCAATCAACTTGTTGAGTCTCCTCAAGGTTGTGAGGTTCAGGATGATTGGATCCCTCTTTCACTAAATTTTAATTCGATTAAATCGTTCGTTATTAAGCTTTGAAACGATCGTAAAAATAGTGAGAGGATATAGATAGATAAAAGCCATTCTACCTATATTTAATATTGAACATATGCTAAACTAGGGCAAGACTATGTTTACCGAAGGAATCAAAATATAAATTTTAATGGAATTAGTTAATTGGTCAAATAGGTTGATTAATTGAATATCAAGTTAAATTCTAATTGATAAGATTAAACTATACTCTCGTTGACATTAAAATGACCTTCTAAAGAACAGATTTAAGAAATATGATTTCATAAGTTCTGGGTCCAACAAATAAATTCACGCAATATGTCACTCGTCTGTATATGAGGCAGCTTGAACATATAGGATATTCGAAGTATGTTTCTCCCTACAACTTGTCGAGCTACCCTCAAGGTTTTATGGATAAACAATTTTGATCCGCAAAGTTCAAGAATTCGATCAAATTGTTTGAGTCGAATACGAGTGCATGAGCGATGCAAGGCTATGTATCCCAACCGGATCTTGAGACAAGCAACTTCTTGAGCTACACTCAAGATTGCAACTCTCAGGCGTTTGGATACATGAGACGCTTGTGTAGCCATTTATTTATGTTGGGCTGTTTAAATATCTAAATGTGATTTAGAAAAGGAAGAAGGCACTCCGGGAAAGTCAATCGAGTTTAATAGTTTAATTTATCATTAGTAAAGGCATAAGTAAGAGGAAATGAAAATGTGACATATTTTGATGTCACGATTTTATAATTATTGTTATACAAAAGACGTCTAACACAATTTGACGAATGTCGTCACCTCGTTTCTGAAGCAATGTTTTGCGTTAGTAATTTATGTATAACGATAAAATATATATTAAATGTTAATATATATATACACAAGATAGTAGCAAACTTGTATGGAAAAATAGACTAGGCCGTATCGAGAGACTAAGCTTCACAAGTCACATAAAGAGGGGTCTGACCTCTCGTATTATGAAGTCTGTGGACACTTGTGAGTCTTATCCTCTTAGATAGAATGGCCGAAACCCATCTGTAAGACAGAGGGAGAATGAGTTGTCGAACTCAGTCTGGTACATACTGATGAACCCGAGTCTAGATTAACCAAATCAAGTTATTCATATATTTTATTAAGACACGTGTTCTTGATGAAACACAAGTCTGATAAAATAAAGAACGAAATGACTAAAGTATTTAAATTGATTCGATTAGATCGAATGGTCAAATACTTAGCTACATAAAATCTTGCGAAACTAAAAGAAAATGTGATTTTCTCTCAGGTCAAGTCTGTAAACACATCCGTGTTTTAAAAGGTATGAATCACACTTAGTTAGACTTGGTGTGATCCATTGTAAGTGACTCTGAGTTAAGTCCTCCTTCTGGGTTAAGTCCCATATAGTAATGCCTAGGTTTTGATAATGTCATGTGAGGACATTATCAATAAGATATTCATTAAATCAATCATTAGGAAGTTGTATAATTACTCGAATTTCGTGAGACGAAGAGTCGAGTTAAACATCATAACTGATGATGACTTAGTCAACTTCCGGGATGAAATTCGGAGTAGTAACTCCGATTTATAACTTGATGCAATCAGAATAGGTCCATGTGCGTAAATAAATTTTGGAATTTAGTTTACGTACCCAAGGAAAATGTTTCCTCACTTTCTGCAAGTAAATCTTTACGTTGAAAGATTGGTGCAGAAAAGAAAGTAGTGAAGTGCAATCATGTTGGTCGAGAACGGTTTTCATCCTAATTCCTATAAAATGGATTATGTTGAAACCGTCTCGCCAGTAGATGTGCATAGATCTACTCGGACCAAACTCGATGTAAAACGCTTAAGTTGACCATGAAAATTGGAGCATTCACTTATAATTTCATTTTTCTAAATATGATTTAGACGGACCAACTTATATGAATTAGCCAGATAGTTTTCAAGGTCAGTGGGAGCGTATAAATTACATGCGAGGCATCAAAGGGATGGAACATATATTTTGACAAAGTGATCAAAAGAGTTTGATACTTTATCAGAAATAAATATGAGCCATTTGAAATGACCAGTAACTAATTTAAATGATTATCGTAAGGTACGATGAACTGGATAAGATCCAGGGAAATAAATATTATGGATTCCGACAGACCTAGTGAATTATTTGAATGAGATTCAAATGGTTGGTCTAATATGAACTTAGAAACTCCCTAAGTCTATAGTGTAGACGGTTTTAGCAGATCCACTCACGAAGGCTCTACCACATGAAGTCGGGAAAGCTTATGTGTAAAAACGGTATTAGATACCGAGATAAATGGGCCTGAGTGCAAGTGGGAGATGTTGAGAGATGATACCCTCGAGGCTATCTATCTTCATGTGTGCATAGCACAAACATCTTGTTCGAAATAACAGTAAGCTGTTTGGTAATAATTTATCTAAGTTATTTTATAATGTTGTTAACATTAGACATTAACTTAGGTAAAGTCCTAAGACTTTATGCAAGGTCAAACAGGTATCGAGATGAGTATCTCGATCATGGAGAAATGTTTGACCGTCTGTAGCATAAGTCTAAAAAGGGTTCGTGGTCGTAGATGTTTCGAGACTAGGATATCGAAACATCGGATAGACCATTGTGTCTTAGTCTTCACCGTATAGCGGTGGCGATGATCTCATGATCGCTTGACTTGGCGAAGTCGTTGACGAGACACAGGTGCTCATTAGAGAATGAGTTCACTGAACGATCCACAAGAGTTATCATATGGTTATATTGACCAATCTGTCAATGATGACTCTGTGTGATGATAGGCTAGTTGGTCTTTTGACTTGAGGTCATTTTGACGAACCTGTGCGTGAACGGTGCCACTTAGATCAAATGACCTAGCTTCGAGGCAAGCCCCATCGAAAGGTCTTTGATTGGGTGACACTTGAAGCGTATGAGGAGAGTAATGACCAAGAGAGGATTCGTCTCTCCCGGTCAATGGGAGTTAGTGTCGTAGGGTTAGTTCGGTCTTTAGTAAAAACTCTGGCCAGAGTATGTTGGAAGAAGTCCAACATTTTTTTGACTAAAGATCCATAGAAACTAACCGGAGTCAAGTTATTGGGGTTGACAGTTTGACCGTACCCTAGACTTGATCTACACGACATAGTTTAGACGAAGAGACTATAACTGCGGAATTCATCACGGAAACAGTCAGGGTGGTCCCGACAATACTCATGTCAATGAGTTAACCACATAATGATGATTCCTGAAGCAGGGACGGCAGCCACTGCTCATGGTAACTGCCGTATAGGGCTTCGAGCCCAACCTGTTGTAAGGGTCAGGCTGTAGGGTCTCACACAAAGTGCGATTCTTCGTCTAGTAATGGGTAGAAATTAGTTAGGTAGAATAATTTGCATTTGATGCAAGGGATAAAATATTGCAAAAGATGTTTGCAATCATCTCCTACATTCGGGATAAATGATCCTGAGTGCAAGTGGGAGATGTAGAGGAATATGCCCTCGGATCATTTGTATTTGATGTAAATGATAATTTAAGCCTAGATAGGGACTATTTTGCATTTGATGCAAAAGTGATTAAATGTGTATTAAATTGTTTAATACAATATTTAATAATATAAACGCAAGGAAAAGTTCACGGGTAAGACAGAAATATTCCGGTCTAGACCCAGGTTCGAACGACGTCCAAATTGGACACAAAATGCTCAAGTTAGAGCCAAAACAGCCCAAAGGATCAGACCAGGCCAGGCCCAGTAAATGCAAGGCAGAACAGGCTACCTGGGCTAGCCCAGGCACTGCCTGGGCTAAGCCCAGGCTCGGCCTGGGCTAGCCCAGGAGCAAGCCTGGGCTCTGCCCAGGCTAAGCCCAAGCGCGGGCCTGGGCGAGCCCAGGCGCGGGCCTGGGCATGCCCAGGCGTTTTCTGCGCGCGCAGCTAGCGTGGGGCCCACCCCGTGGGCCCCACCTCTAGGGTTTTGAACCCTAATTGTGAAGAATCAAATGACGGCTCAGTTTTTGCGAAAAACTAGCCTAGGGCTGATGTTTGAACACTCAATTGGAGGGTCAAACGAACTCCGATTGACGAACGGTTTTTTCCTATGCGTTCACCGTTGAACGCTCATCGTATTGATAGGTTGTATCAATCTTGAAGCTCAACGGTGAGTGAGTTAAAATTCATGGAAGTTTACACTTTGTGAAGTGCAAACTAACTTGATTTAATTAACTCTAATTTTTAGTCCTACATCGGAAATTGAGTAGAGGGGAGGGGTCAGCCGCCTATATAAATAGGGGTCTGCCCCCTTCCTCTAAACTTGTCCCAAGCTCTAGATCTGAGCGGCTCTCGTAAATGTTGAAGCACGCTCGGATCTAAGATAAATTAATATTTCTCCTCTCCCTATAAATTTCTGCCTTGCTCCTGAGGGCTCTAGCAAAGCCGCAAAGGAGTTCGGATTCAGATCCGAAATCTAGGCGGAGGTTTCACTCGCGTGAAACTTTCTTCGGCGCGTGGTTGGCTCGGCGACATGGGATTGATCGCCTCGGGATGCGGAGCGGTTCGAGGAGCAGTTCAGGGAGCGGTTCAAGGAGCGGCTCGGCGTGGGACGGGAGCAGCTCGGAAGACGGTGCGGAACATCTCGCCTGCCCCAGGCTGAGATTCCGGGTATGTGTTTAAGTTTTTTCATTTAATTATTCGCAGTAGTTAGATCCCTCTTGGGGTGGTCAGATCCACCCCAAGTTGGCAGAGATCCTGGCTAATAGGGTCTGGTTCCTTAGGGTTGCATGTTAATTAGATTAACATAAAATTTTTCCGCTGCATTTCTGTCTATGTTCCGTCCGACTTAGGACAGGACTAGAGTTTTTGTGCCCTAAGGGTCCCAGAAAACCCTGCATTGGCATCAGATCTTGTTGAGCTTGAGTACGGGTTCTCGGGTTATGAGCCGACCCGAAGTAATCGCTCTTACTGTACCAAGCCCTGATAAGATGGAGATCTTATAATAGGTTGGGCGTTGTCGAGAGGCATGCCGTAAAACAAGTTCTGAGGTATCTTGTGACGGGTCTAGGGTGCCATGGATGATGGGCCTTAACAGTGTTGCAATGATATCAGAGTGATACCCTGCAGAAGGTCCGTTGATTACCTCGAATTGGGTAACTGGTGGTCAGAGCCCGTTGATCATCACATTCCAGCTCCAATTCTCCTCTCATGATTTTTATCAAACACTTTCTGTGCATTCCTACCGCTCTTTCATCAACTATAAAGTTTAGTTGATCTCACTGCGATCAATGTTTAATTGCATAAGATATTAGAGAAAATTAGATCAAAACCGACATCAATTCTTCAATAAAATTCCACATAACAAAATAAAAAATTAGAAAAAAAACCCAAATTTTTTGGGATAAAGGGTTATAGATGAGCTCAGATGCACTTAAATTTAGTCCCGAAAAAGAAAAAATTGCTAAAATTAACAAAAAATTCTACCCACATCATTAACATTATACCGCTTGCATCATATAGTGCCATACATTACGTGCCATACATTTTACGTCGGAAGAGGCTCAACCGCTTGCATCTTATAATGAGAACCACCTCTCTGGTTATACATCAACATTATACCATATTACAAAATTTTAATGCTCCACAAAATCTGCAAGGAATGGCTCCACAAAATCTACAAGGAAAGGCATATTAGCTCAAATATTTTGTAGGGGCAACTTCCATGACTCAACAAAAAATTTGAAGGCAAAATCAAATGAGGAAAATGATTATAATAATATAAGAGTTAAACATGTGAGCATCACCACGGTAATCCCGACTCTTGTCTTTATAACAAAATCTAAAACATGTGAAATGCATCCTTTTTTACAAAGGATCACATCATGTCTTTATTACAAAAATCTAAAACTTGTAATTTTAATCATGTACAAAATGTAAAACTTACAAACAATTCAGCATGTAACTTTTTACACTACATATTATTTAGTATAAAACCTTTTCAACCTTGCATAATCATAAAAAGACCAAATCCAACCTATTCAATATAAGAAGACATTTATAAATAGATTGTTGAATAGATTGCAATTTCTATTACTTTCAGTTTCAAACAATCTGTAGTTTATGTTGACGACCCACATATGCATACGTGTGCTTGCTTTTTCAACCATATTAATGCTGACACACTCATATAAATGTTATGATTTCCATTAATTTTAAGCAAGACATGCAAACAACACAAATTTTTTTATTGACATTTCCATTATCTTCAACCTATTTATAATTTTCATTACGGATTGAATATTTTACAGTAATTTCCATTATTTTCAATTAAAGAAAGGATTATCAAATGAAGTGAAGAGATTTTAACTGCTACATCAAAGAAATATGTGCTAACGACTAAGATGTAGATTACAAATTATGCGCTCATGGCACAAAGAGACTTTAACTGCTACCTCAAAGAGATATTAACTGCTACCTTAAGAAATCAAGTATATAATCAAAGAGATTGCAAATGCTTACTCACATTGCACCACACATTAGATTTGAACTGCTACCTCAAAAGACAGACAGAACACACATGATTTTTAAGTTTTTAACTGCCACCTCACTTTTCATGTATATATATTTTTTTGCGGCAACAATTACCTCATATGCCTTTAAACATGTATAAAATCTTGTATAAAATCATTGGTTATAATATCATGTATTTTTTTACTGTAACAGGTTATCAAATGAACTATTTGATGTGTTATATGCCTATGAAATATTTTAACATGAGCTTATCAAAATTTGATAAGGGCATGCATGATAACGTAAGTTTTAGATTAAAACTACATGATTATATTTGAAAGACTAAACTTACGTGATAACATTTGATAGAATAAAATTACATGATTACATTTGAACAATTGCCTATTTGATAACTTCAAGTTTTAGATTAAATTTACATGATTACATTTGAACAATTACCTATTTGATAATGGCATTAAAATGTGATAATCCTTTTTACATTATTACATTTGAACAATTACCTATTTGATAATGGTATTACATGATTACATTTGAACAATTACCTATTGGAATAAAATTCAAAACATAATATTGCTAGTAAACTAAACTTTAATGGGGAATAAATTAACAAAAATCATTGGAATTCTATAGCACAAATTGAAGGTATCGGTGGATGTGTCAACTTAGAAGAGGAACTCGTTGAGGATTATGTGGTTTCGATGCTCTATTGAGCGCATCTTTGGTCATCTTCTCGAAATATTCATTGATGTCATCGGTTTTAGTATTCGCCCTTCATGCTTTTTCCCCTTTGGTAAACTTTTCGACGCCCTCGCCATTTAGATTTCTTTCCTCTACACTTTTAGGCTTTCTGAATGTGGCAGACATGAGCGCTGGGCTTTATGGCTGCCTTATCGGCTTTAAGGCTGCCTTATCGGATTCAAGAAGGATTGGTCCAAAGTTCAGTAAAAATTGAAAGACCCACATTTAAAAGTTAAACAAATGATCTTTATAAGTAAAAGTTACCCCCATTTGTCCAATGGAACAACATGGCAAATCCACCCACTACTTCATTTGATAGTATTGCAAACATAGTTTTTAAACGCCAAGTCGTTTTTTGGCATTTTGAATTTTTATAAACATTATATGCTCATAATACATGTAAATTCTGATAAACAATCAGACTAAAAATTTCAAAGCCAAAGAACTGTGCTAATTCTAGCAATAGTTTGTTCCCCTTGTGCATTTGCATTAAGTTGATCCTATCATATATATGAAAAACAACATTTATGAATAGCAATTTAGACTACAAATTGCCAAATGCCATCATACAAACCAAGGGATTACAGCCAAAACCTAAATTCAAATACCTAAAACCAACATAGAAAAAATCAACTTTGTAATCATAATTAAAGAAATCCACCAAAATCCAAACAAAAAACCTACCTTCTTTGCTTAACTTACCTTCTTTGCCTGTGACCTTGAGCTTCACCCTCTCCATCATCTCCATTTGATTCACCTAAACCATTGAAAATTTCCTTTGCACACAAAACAACAATAATATCAACAAATATCAAAACTTCATCAAATAACCCATAGTATTAGAAATTTGAGAAATGAATGTGGTAGATAGATGGTTACAATCTCGTCAGTTTGCAAAAAACAAAAAAGGATGGGAGCACAACCCCATAATTTAGTTCTCTATTCACCTTAAGGATGAGAGGAAATCGACAGTTTCCACTCAAAATTCCATGCTAAAAACTGAAAATGACAAATTAAATTTAAGAAGCAAGAACATTAATTTGAGGGGAAAATGAGCAATATCTGAGTCCATACTTGAATTTTCAGTATATCATATCCTTGCTAATAAACATTAAATATATTTGTGTTTACATGGAGTTGTTATTCTTCACTATTTTAGCATTGCCAAATACTTCAAGTACTGGATTAGACTGCAAATTTGAGAGCAATGTCTTGCATTTATGAACATAATGCAGCATTTATGAACATAATGCAGCATTTATGAACATAATGCAAATTTGATAGAATACAAATAATCTGATATTTAGGCCTTGAAATACACATAATGCAGCATTTATGAACATACCATGAAGAGATCCTTGCATTTTTGAGAGCAATGTCCTGCCAAGGCCACCAACAGAGAAGATATTGGCAAAGATATTGTCAGATATTGCCAAGGCCACCATGTCAACTTTATTACAGTGAAACCAAACAACGAAAACGCTAATAACTGAGTGATTGTCAAATGACTGAGTGATAAATGGTAATGGCGGTTACCTATATCAGCTCCCCACCCTCTAAGTACCCAACATGTCCTGTTGATAAATGAAGTGATAAATGGTAACCAAGATGGTGGGAATTAAAACAAACAGGTGGTGGGCATACTCACAATGAGCTTATCTTGCAGTCCAAGCTCTTAATGTGCATTTGTAGTAAACGGACGGTGCCGGGTCCCGATCTCGAAGACGGTGTTTGTGGGCAATACATGAGCTTTGTTGACAATAGAGTCGAGGACACGTGGGTTTGTGGGTAGGACATGAGCCCGTCAAATTTCTCTTCTTCATCGTTGTCGTGTTGGACGTGGATGAATCGCGCTTGGAGGTTCGATCTACTACTGAAATTGAACCTAGGATTGATCTCTCAGCCTTCGTCTTGGCGTGTAAATCTTCAGCCGCTGGCGATCAATTGCATGAGAGAGAGAGAGAGAGACTTCTGATGCTGGTGGCAAACTGATGAGGGTCTTGACATGAGAGATTGATTGGCAAACTGAAGAGGGTCTCAGCCTTCGTCTTGGCAAACTGATTGATCTCGTAGTCTTCCTCTTGGCATGAGAGAGAGATTTTAATTTTTCACCTTCTCTTGGCTAGAGTGGAGATTAAACGTAGCACGTGAAAATGTTGGGCGGCTGCAGTGTCCCCAAAATTTTGATTTCAAATCCCAAATTCAAAAGTTTTCATTCAAAATTCAAAAGATTTCTCCCAAAATTTTTGGTGACACACTCTTGCATGCGGGACCCACTCTCTTGGTGACTGGGACAAACTCTTGGTAACTGGGACAAAATTCAAAAAATGCTCTCTTTTATAGAATATATATATATATATATATATATATATATATATATATATATATATAGAATAAAACAGGGATGTCATCATGAGTTATTAGATAAGGGTTGTTGTATAAGATAAATTGGTTAAGAGAAAATGGATAAGAGAATTTGGATAAGAGATAAGAGAATTTGGGTAATTGGGTATGTTGGTTAATACATTTTGTATGTTGTATATGAGAAATGAGAAATTGGGATATGAGAAATTGGGGTTATGTAATAGGACAAACATATATGATGACTAGGACAAACTTTTAAATTTTAGTGGAAATATTTTAGGTGGGATCTTTTGAAATTTGAAATTATTCAAATTTTTAGTTGATATGTTAAAACTTTGTGTGTTAATAATTATTTTATGTTAAAACTTTGAGGGGGAACAGCTTTGGGCCGCAACAGCTTTGGGGGGAAGGGGGGAAAGCTTTGGGGGGGAAACTTAAAGGTTTGGGGGGGAAAAGCTCTGACCTCGGCTGCCCAACCTCGCAGACCCACCCAACTCGCGCAGCCCAAAGTCTCAGGGGCTCCAGGTGCTCCAAGGCTGAGACACCTCATCAACAACCATCACCAGCTTCTGCCTACTTCTCTCATCCATGGTGGCATCTCCCCTCTAATCTTCAGTAGTAGAAGCAACAACATCAACGAGACCGTCTTCAGCAACCCCAATAGTGAGCTGCTCAACTGCATCGCCTCGGTTTTCCCCATGCGAATCTCATCAGAAACGACCTTGATCAGTCTTACCTGTTGGATTCTGCCGGAACTTAGACCAGCGCCAGTTCCTCTTCTTATTTGCCCATCGCTCAGGATCTTTTCTTCCATCTCTATCGTCAGAGCCGCCCTCTTCCGCCTTCAGGTACTTAATTACCAATATTTCCTTTCATATCAAACACATATATTTGTCTCCAGCATTTGATAATTAAACTATTTGTTTGCTTCGATTGGGGCTGGAGCAAGCACAATTTTGTTACTTCTCATTTGATGAGTTGAACAATATATCCAATTTTTAGTTGGAGGGGCAAATTTCTTTTCCATGTTTTGTGTGTTGATCATTCAAATTGTGATGGTCATTTTTCAGGTCGCAATTTAAAGTCCAATTTGTGAAAAATTGTGAAAAATGATCATTCAAATTGTCAAAAATGACCAATCTCTATTTGACAAGGCGAACTTCAAAGAATCTGTGCGCAAGTGAATTCTTATGGCATTTTAATGTTAGTTTGTTTTAAGATTTTGATATTTTGAATTGTGAACAAAATATTAAAGGGCTGAGATTAAAACTTATGCTCATAATTTTTACGGTCGTTTTGGTCTTTAAATTATCTGCTCACAATTTTTGATATTTTTGGTCTTTAAAAAGAGCAGATATTTGAATTGTTCACAATTTTTGATATCCGTGAGTTCTTGGGGCATTTTGTTCACAATCTCATCCCATAAATTTTTTTGATATTTTGTTCACAATCTCACAATTTTTACTTTTGTTTTTGAAAAGATTGCAGCTGCAATCGGGGGTTTTCTTTAACATGAAGTACTTTGAGGAGAAAGCGCAAGCAGGCGAGTGGGATGAGGTGAGGAGATACCTCTCTGGATTCACAAAGGAAGATGATACTCGATACTTTATGAAGATTTTCTTCGGGATAAGGAAGCAGAAGTATTTAGAAGCACTAGATAGGTAAAAAAGTTTCTTTTGGGGTGAAAAAAATGAGAGCATTTTAAAGTTGGTTCATTTGATTTCTTTTAACAGGCATGACCGGGCGATTTGTCTCTTCATTTGATACCATTTTAAAGTCTGGTCTAGCACACTATATAGGATTACTTTGGCATCAGTCGATTGGTCTAGCACACTGGAGATGATAGTATCATATCGACGATAGTGACGCTTGGAGCTCCAAATAGGGTGGTATTAAAGTGATTCTAACTGAAGCTATTTTTCTCTCAATTTGGAATTTTTTTGTTATCAAATTTCTTATTCTCTCTCAAAAAAATTAAGTAAAATCATAGAGATATGTATATGTAGGATCATCTCTAACTTTATCTTAGCTTTATTTCAGTTTTATATCTATCAAGTATCTATTTTTTTTTGCTTTCTTAGATAGTCGCTTCATAAAGATGCAATTCAAATAAAAGAGAAGGGGTCAAGACTCAGGGAGATGCACTTGTTATTTAATTGGGATTATTTTATCTGCTTGCCAAACCCCTTACTGTGACCATTGTCATTGAAATGATATATAAGACTGAAGCTTTTACCACCTCACCTTGCTATGAAGTGTAAGCAAAATCCCTAGAATTTCTTGAATAAGTATTTATAGCATTGCATTCTTTTGTTACTGTCTTACTCTATGTACAACCTGGATTTATACTGAAATGTATTATTGGAATTGAGGCTTAGATACTCTATGTACAATTTGGCAAATCCTTACTCTAAGTACAAAGTCGGCCAAAAAGCCATCTCCCGACAAAGAAGGCGAAGGCAGGAAAGGACTTTTAATGTAAGCTTTTTTATTTTCATGTAAAGGAATTTTCATGAAAGCATGTAGAATCTACTTTTTATCAATTTGCACTGTAAACACTAAAATTGAACTTCCTTTATTGTATATATGGTGTGAGAATTTCTTACAATTTTTTTGATAAGAAACTTGCTTTCTCTTGCATGTTATCCTGAATAAATTGTTTGCTATATGAATTGTGCCTCATTAGTTATTTTTTGTCAAATGTTGGCACTTTTGCATCATGCTTCCATGCAATTGTTATATTCTTTTGGGTATGCATTCAACCATCATAGAATTCATTCTTCAGATGTAAAAGCTGTATAATGTTTTGACATTAACTATATCTTTACTAAGATTTATTTTCATCTCATTGTTTGTTCTAATGGAAAAACATAATTATATGAACCTCCTGCTTTACATGTCACCATTTGCAGTTGTTCTACTGCTTCCTGCAACAATTTATACGGAGGAAAACGTGGTTGTAATCACAATTGATCTCGCAAGAGAAGATTTCAAAATTATTTGGTATTTGCTATTTAATTCTGCCCTGTCATATTTTGTGAATCTGACCAATTTCCTGGTCACAAAAAATCCTCCATTAATTTATATACTTCCTGAAACATGCAAGTGTCAAAAACTAAGTAGTTTGAGAATTTGGAATTTGTGGATTAAAAAGCCAAATTAATGACTTAATGACTCTGTTGACTTGCAGAACTGTTGTACTAGGATCATGTTTGCACCAGCGTAGAAGGTTTGATACACCTCATTTTTGGTCATTGTAGGGGTTTCAGACCTGAGGTCATTAAGAGTAACATTTTGAAAATCCCATTAAGTCCTGGCAAATACACTTCCTTAGTCTGTCATTTTGGAGCGCCTATTTAATGTTGCAACAGCAGTGGAAGAACACGTTGATCATTAGAATGATAAATCTACTTGCTTTAGGAACAGAAGTAAGGAGATGGTATTTACTGGAATACACATACTGAGAAAAAAATATGAATCTTTGCAAAAAAAAGCTTTTCCATATTTTTTTGATGATAGTGACAAAGAGATGAAACTCTGTAAATTCATCTTTCATGGCTTAGGTTAATGAGTTATCAAGCGAGTTATCAAGCGTAGGAATGAGTGTATCTCATGATGGTTAGTGAAATTTGAACCTTATGGATGTTGTATCTCATTATATTTCCGTTCCAGTATGTTTTGATATCTATTTTTTAATTTCAGTTCCAGGATGAAACTTGAACCAACATGATATCAATTTTAACTAAAATGCTTACTGAATGTATCATCTTTCTACAAAGTTCATTCAGTAAATAATGTATCAAGTTGAAAACCACTACATCAATTCTTTGTTGAGAAAAACATAATGTATCAACATTTTTCAGTTCGTAATTCTCTGTTCATTATGAGAAAAACAGATTCATGCATTAAAGAAACATCGACTTCTGGAGGTGATGATGAAACAAACGCTGATGGAAATTATTTTATGAACACTTTGACACATGCCTTTCTTTGCTTTATTGTACAAATGTTATATTTACATTTCAATTGGTACCATAAGAATTTATTTCTACAATTTGGACCAGTAATCTCATCTCGCATGAATTAGCATTATTATTACTGTACACTAGCTGTTTCAGAGTGTTTTCTCACTACAAAAGTGTTGACCGTGGACTACCCGGTCAACGTGGTCAAGGGGCCGACTTGGGTCCCTCGGGTGAGTCGAGTCAGTGCAGACACGACGCGGTTCGGAGTTGCGGATGACGTGGAGCGCGTCGGCTGGGCCGAATCTGGATCCTTGGCCGCAAGGGGGGCGAGGGGAAGCCTCGACCCGGTGTGAGACGCTCGGCCTCGGACGGACGTGCTCGGCCTCGGCCGATCGGAGGAGTAGCCTCTGTCGTCTTGCTTGATGCGTGGCCGGCGTGGGGCGGAGGGGAAGCCTCGGCCCGTGGATCTGACGTCCTCCTGCGCAGACGAGAACACTCGTCGGGGGGGCCGGACCTTGGTTCCGGCCAAATCCCCTCCGATGCCTAAGTTAGACTAGGATCTGAAAGAGGAGACTCGGCGGAGACGGTTTGACTCGTGAGGAGATCGGAACGTCATCTACCGGCGTGAGCGGGGGAGGAAGGAGATGAAATGGGGGAACTAGGTCGTTGATGGAGTACCTTAGGTTTTAGTTACCTGAGATGTGGTCCTCTGTCCAGTCGTCCTTCTAGCCCTTTTATAAACCTCCCGTCGTGACTGCCCATGACTCACGTCCCTCGTCCGCCCCCAATCGTGCCCCCTCAATCCGCCCCCCCCCTCGTCGCTTCCTGCGCCATCCCAGCACCTCCCCATAGTGGCCGTTAAGTGGTAACGGGCCTGGGGGAACGGTTATCGCTGGAGTGGGCGAGTGACTTGCGCGTTATCGGGGCCGGGTCGGATCGATATTCGGGAGTCCTCTATAGGGCCTTGTCGGGCGGGCCTGATCACGCAGATGGGCTTCTGATCGGCAGTCGGGTTTCTGGGCTCGTGTCTTTCGGGCTTCGGCCAAATAGGCGTAACAATTGCCCCCATTGGTCGGGTCGATTGGCCTCGGCCGGTTCGGCTCGGCCGATGTGACTTCCGTCGACTTTGACAGGCTCGTCAGTCGATGCCGACTCATTTATTGGTCGTCATCATGAGTTGGTCCGTCCGATACTTTTAAGGCTCGGGTTTCGAAACACCGTCGATCCTCTGATGCTGCCACGTGTAGCTGCGGGTTTATCCCCACCGCTCGCAAGGCCGTCTTAGGTTGAGAAGCCGGGTGGGTTGTGGGCTGCCATCCCGTCATTTTCTTCTTTGCGTTGATCTCGATCCTGCCCGAGCTTTGCCTCATGTCGTCTTCCTCTGCCACTGGTTCGGGTCGGCCGGAGCGTGACGCCACTCCTGGCCTGGTGGGTAGTCCTCCTTCGGAGATTTGTCGGCACGGGGGTGAACTTTCAGGGGTGCCCCTGGAGGTCTTGTCGTGGCCTTCGTCGGTCTGTGCCACCGCCATCGGGAGCATGCGCTCCGCCTACCTGCTCCCGCCTTACTCAGATCGTGCTCCCGGGTCCGACGAGCGGATCTGCCTTCCCGGTCCCAACGAGGTTGGAATATACGAGAAGTGCTTCCGCTTCGGGCTTCGTTTCCCGCTCCACCCCCTTATCGTTGAGTTCCTTTAGGCCCACAACGTGGGCTTGTGCCAATTCTGTCCCAACGCCATCGGGCTCCTAGTCGGGTTCGTCGTCGTCTGCATGCTGAGGGAAGTTGCGCCCTCTCTCCGTCTCTTCGCCCAGTTCTACCGCCTGAGTCACCACCAATCGGGGGCGTGGATTTACATCAGCGCCCGCCCGAAGATGACCCTGGTGCTGGGGTTGTCGAGCTCCTTGAAACATTGGAAGGGGGAATATGTGTTTGTTATGTTCCCGTCCAGTGTACCTTTCCCGGTTCGGTGGGGAGCGGCCGGCGCGGTCGTCCTCGATCTGGGTGAGCCGACTGCCGCCGAGCTGCAGACGGCGAAGGACCTGCTGGTGATTCCTGCGAGGGAGCGGACGATCGACATCCTCTTTAGTGACCATAACTTGCGCAAGACGGTGTGGCCCTTGGGTAAGCTCTCCGAGTATTCGCCATTCGAGGTTGCCCGGGCTCTTCTCGGTCTCTCACTTCTTCTTTGGGTGCAGGTGGGTTCCCTCTCAGTCCTTCTCCCGCCAACACTCACGTGCAGGCCCCAGATCCGGATCCGCGTAGGAGGGATCATGTGCTGAAGGTCCGGAAGAAGCAGCGGGCCGTGACCTCGACTGGAGGCTCCAAAAGGAAGAAGGGGCCATCCCCCTCTATCCCCTTGTTGGGGTCTTCCAAGAGGGTCCGTGAGGGGGTCGAGGGAGTTGACGTCCCGTCGCCTGCTGATCAGCTCCGACCCGCCCCCGTTGAGGTTGCCTGGCCGTGGGTTGGCCCTTCGCCTCTCCCAGGCGGTTCTCTCCCTGATGCCTATGATCGGTATCTAGGCACGTTCCGCTCCAACCCCAGCGAGTTTCCTTCGTCGGGGGAAGGCCTTCTTCGTCCACACTTCCCGGTGGGGGAGAAGGAATCGGTGTTTTTGAGCCGCGGAGCCGCCGCACGAGTGGCCGAGAACAGTTGCATCCCTTCCGATCAGGCTGTGCTGGACGGAGTTAGAGGTGACTGTCTGGCTATCTTCGTGATTCAGGCCGGCCAACATGTAGAGTGTCTCTGCTTGTCCTCCCTCCAGCTGCTTTCGCCGTCTTACCTTTGTTGCCTTGGTGTAGTTGTCCTCGGTGGGTCTCTCGATGAGGCGCCAGTTTGCGGCACTTCCCAAAGCCAAATCCGATGCCGGGCGAGATCTTGAGGCCCACGGTGATGAGGGAGAGGCAGGTCAGTTAGAGGAAGTGCGGGTCAGGTCCTTGGAGACCCGCGTAACTGAGCTGTCCTCTGCTTTGGAAGAGGCAGACCGGGAGAGGGCCTTGGCTCTGACTGCAAAGTCAGAGGCCGAGGCACGTGTCGCTGAGCTTTTGGGAGATGCCGACACGTCTGGGGGAGCCAAAAAGATCCCCGTCTCTGTTGCTGCCCCCGAGGCCCTGGAGCTCTCCGATCGTCTGGAGGCGGCGGAGGAGCAGGTGAGGGCTCTCCTTGCTCAACTCGACGAGAGATCCCGGGAGATCGAGAAGGAGAGGGCGGAGCACCGACGCCAGATCGAGACCTTAGAGGCTCGGGTGCGTGGGCTTGAGGAGGTGGATCCGGCCCGGATCGCCCAAGACGCCGTGGCTGAGTATGCCACCTCCTTCGTTGAGTCCACCTTGGCGGAGGCGTTTGAGAAGTGCTTCGCCCGGTGTCAGTCCGAGATCCAGAAGAAGTTCCCGCTCTCGGGAGTCAACTTCGGGGATCTCTGGATGCACTCTGATGGCGATCGGAGTGTGGGGGATGGCCCAAGCGGACCGTCAGCCTGTGGCTCCACGGGTAACCCTGGAGATGAATGAGGGAGGGGAATGCCCCTCGGCCTCTTCGTGTGTCTCTCTGTACACCTTTTTGCTTATCTGGAAAGGAACGAACTTAAATAAATTTATTTCACAGAAAACAATACATTTATTGAAAGTACTTGCGTAAATGTTCCGCATTCAAGGCATGAGTGAGAATCCTCCCCTCCATATTGGCTAGACGGTAGGTTGCAGGTCCGAGGACCTCGACGACTTTGTAGGGTCCCTCCCATTTAGCCGCGAGCTTCCCTTTGCGAGCGGTATCCGGGTTGAAGCCTGCTTTCCGGAGGACCAGGTCCCCAAGGTGGAAGCTTCTGCCCCTGACCCGAGCATTGTAGTATCGGGCCACCTTCTGCTTCTGGCGGATGATGGTGGCCAGGGCTTGCTCCCGCCGCTCTCCGAGGAGCTCCAGACTGAGCTCCAGACCTTGCGAGTTCCTGTCTTCGTCAAAGCATTTGAGGCGGAGAGATTCTTCACCCAACTCGACCGGTACCACCGCCTCGGCCCCGTAGGAAAGCATGAACGGGGTCTCGCCGGTGGCCTCCTTGTGGGTCGTCCGTATGACCAGAGTATCCCGGGGAGCTCTTCCGGCCAGCTTCCTTCGGTGTCCTTCACTTTCTTTCGGAGGGGCTCTATAATGCATTTGTTGGCTGCTTCCGCCATTCCATTGGTCTGGGGCTGCGCTACAGAGGCGAAGAGAAGCTTGATCCCCCATTCCGCGTAAAAGTCTTTGAACCCCGCGGAGTCGAACTGTTTCCCGTTGTCTGTGACGATGGACCATGGCACTCCGAATCTGGAGATGATGGAATTCCATACGAATCTTTTCACTTTCTTCCACGTGATGGTGGCCAATGGTTTCGCCTCGATCCACTTGGTAAAGTAGTCCACCGCCACAATCAGGTACTTCCGATGCCCCCGTCCGGGCATAAACGGTCCGAGGATGTCCAGCCCCCATTTCGCAAATGGGATGGGGCTCACGATAGGGATGAGCTCCGATGGGGGAGTTGAGGTGTGGTTGGCATACCTCTGACATTCTTGGCACTTTTGGATGTAGCTTGTTGCGTCTTGGACCAGGGTCGGCCAGTAGTATCCCTGCCTCAAGATTTTCTGTGCAACCATCTTGCCCCCGTGGTGATTTCCACAGATCCCTTCGTGAACCTCCCGTAGGACGTAGTCGGCTTCCTGCGGTCCGATGCATTTCAGGTACGGGAGGACGTCCGCATTCGTCCAGCGCCTCCGTCCAGCGCCTCCGGTAGAGCGTCCCCTCATGGATCATGTATCGGAGCGCCTTCCTCTCCAGGGTCCGACGCTCATCCCAGTCCGTCGACACTTCCCCACGAGTGAGGTACCGCTTGATCGGGTCCATCCAGGTGAGATCTTGGTCGATCGCCATCACCTCCCGCTCCTCCATGCTGGGGGACTGCAGGTTCTCCACATAGATGGTGCGGCCCAGCTCCTTAGGCGAGGACGAGGCTAGCTTCGATAACGCGTCCGCCCGTGTGTTCTCCGACCGCGGGAGATGCAAGACTTCCACGTTTTTGAACCTGGACAACGCCGCTTTGGCGACGACGAGATACCTTTGCATCGCCTCCTCCCACGCCTCGTAACTTCCCAGAAGTTGGTTGACAATGAGCTTCGAGTCACTGAGGAGGCGCACGGACTCGGCCCCGAGCTCCCGGGCCAGCCTCAGGCCGTTGATCACCGCTTCGTATTCCGCCACGTTGTTGGTGGCCGGGAACTCGAACCGCAACGCGTATTCCACGATGTTCCCTTTCGGAGATCGGATCGCGATCCCAGCCCCGCCTCCTGACAGTGTGGCCGATTCGTCCACATGGACTATCCACGCTCCTGGGACTTCTGACTGGAGGTGGTCAGCCGAAAGAAAAGACAAGGGTTGGGCAATTACCGTTTCTGGGCCTTCTTCCTCCGGGGGATGTTCTCCTTCCGTCGTGCATTCAGCGATGAAGTCAGCCAAGGCCTGCCCTTTGATGGCCGTGCGCGGTTTGAATCGGAGGTCGAACTCGCTCAATTCCACCCCCCAGTTTAGCATCCTTCCCATTCGATCGAATCTCTTGAGATTCTGCTCCAGTTGTGAGTCGGTCAAGACCAGTATAGTGTGGGCTTGGAAATAGGGCCTGAGCCTTCGTGCTGAGAGAACTAGGGCGTATGCCAGTTTCTCCATGGGCGAGTACCGCACCTCCGCCCCCTTCAAGATCCGGCTCGTGTAGTATACCGGCCACTGCACCCCCCCCCCCCCGTCTTCCCGGATCAGCACCGAGCTCACTGCTTCCTCCGTGCACGCCAGGTAAAGGCTTAGCGACTCCCCTTCCCGTGGCTTGGACAGGAGAGGCGGGCTGCGGAGGTATTCCTTGAGATCCGCGAACGCCCTGGAGCAGTCTTCGTCCCATAGTATCGTCTTCCTATTGTCTGATGGTTCCGCGATCGCTTTCCTCAGAACTTTGAAGAAGGGGAGCGATCTTTCCGCCGATTTGGAAAGGAATCGCCCCAAGGCTGCGATGCGCCCATTCAGCCTCTGCAGTTCTTTGATCGTTGTCGGCTCACGCATGTTGATCAGTGCCTCGATCTTGTCAGGATTAGCTTTAATGCCACGGTTAGTTATCATAAATCCCAAGAATTTGCCAGATCTTACCCCGAACGTGCACTTCGTGGGGTTGAGTCGAATGTTGTGTCACCGCAGCCGCTCGAAGGTTTCATGAAGGTCGGTGATGTGGTCCTCCGGCTTTCTTGACTTGACAAGCATATCATAAATCCCAAGGCCCTCTCCCGATTGAGACGAACCGGCCCTCGACATCCGTGACCGGGATCTGCTCTTGCTCCTCCGCAGGGGTGGGTCTCGGCCCGCCCCTTAAGTCGAGTGCGGCCATCCGGTCGACTAGACGATCATCGGGACCTTCCTCCGCCAGTTGATAGCAGGTGTTCGGTCTCCCCGCGTCGCCTTCGACCTGCCCCATCCCCCTGGGCGTCTGGAACTTGATAGTCTGATGGAGGGTCGAGACAACCGCGCCGATGGCGTTGAGAAGGGGTCGGCCGATGATTCCGTTGTATTCCAACCAGATCCCCAATACGATGAATTCTACCGCCAGGGTCACCGAGTCTGGTGGGCCTCCGAGTGTTACCGGGAGATGGATCGTGCCGATGATGGGGGTGGAATGACCCGTGAATCCCACCACGGGACCCGAGCGGGGTTGCAAGTCCTCCTTCCGCCATCCCATCTTCTCCAGGGTTGACATGAAGAGGACGTCGCAGGAGCTGCCGGTGTCGACGAGCAGTCGTCGTACCATGGTTGTGTCAATGATCACCGACACCACCAAAGCTACGTCCGACTTGCGCGCTGTTACAGACGTGCTCGGCCTCCCGACCTGTAGGGTCGGTGAGGGTTTCCCGGTCCTCTCCCCACGATCCTCCTCGCGCTGGGCCCGGGCCCACTCTTGCCAACGATGGCGGGCCCTGTCGCTTCGTGTCTAGGCCTTGCTCTCCCTTCGACGAGATGGGTGAAGCCGTGTCATTGCAGGTGTGGTTTGTTTCTTCGTGGGACATTTCGTTCCCACAGACGGCGCCAGATGTTTCAGAGTGTTTTCTCACTACAAAAGCGTTGACCGTGGACTACCCGGTCAACGTGGTCAAGGGGCCGACTTGGGTCCCTCGGGTGCGTCGAGTCAGTGCAGACACGACGCGGTTCGGAGTTGCGGATGACGTGGAGCGCGTCGGCTGGGCCGAATCTGGATCCTCGGCCGCAGGGGGGGGCGAGGGGAAGCCTCAACCCGGTGTGAGACGCTCGGCCTCGGACGGACGTGCTCGGCCTCGGCCGATCAGAGGAGTAGCCTCGGTCGTCTTGCTTGATGCGTGGCCGGCGTGGGTGGAGGGGAAGCCTCGGCCCATGGATCTGACGTCCTCCTGCGCAGATGAGAACACTCGTCAGGGGGGCCGGACCTTGGTTCCGGCCAAATCCCCTCCGATGCCTAAGTCAGACTAGGATCTGAAAGAGGAGACTTGGCGGAGATGGTTCGACTCGTGAGGAGATCGGAACGTCGTCTACCGGCGCGAGCGGGGGAGGAAGGAGATGAAATGGGGGAACTAGGTCGTTGATGGAGTACCTTAGGTTTTAGTTACCTGAGATGCGGTCCTCTGTCCAGTCGTCCTTCTAGCCCTTTTATAGACCTCCCGTCGTGACTGCCCATGACTCAAGTCCCTCGTCCGCCCCCAATCGTGCCCCCTCAATCTGCCCCCCCTCGCCGCTTCCTGCGCCATCCCAGCACCTCCCCATAGTGGTCGTTAAGTGGTAACGGGCCTGGGGGAACGGTTATCGCTGGAGTGGGCGAGTGACTTGCGCGTTATCGGGGCCGGGTTGGATCGATATTCGGGAGTCCTCTATAGGGCCTTGTCGGGCGGGCCTGATCGCGCAGATGGGCTTCTGATCGGCAGTCGGGTTTCTGGGCTCGTGTCTTTCGGGCTTTGGCCAAATAGGCGTTACACTAGCCTTTGTGATTCACATGCCTTTTGTTTCTTGCTGTGTTGTACAAATATTATATTTATATTTCAATTGTTACCATATGAACTTCTTTATCCAAATTGGGAAATAAGATTCTTCTCACATGAATCATGCATACAAAAACTAAATGTTAATGTGGTATTGATGTTATGACATTTTGATTGTCATGTATATTTGATGGTAATGACTCTGTTTTGTTTACTAGGCTGTATAAATTTATAGAAGCAAATAAAAATACTTAGGGGTTAAGATGGTCTTGGGTGATGTAGCCTTGAGTATGCTAACCGACATAATGATATTCTCATATATAAGTGTATCACAGAAATATCCTGACATATAAATGAATCCATTATACAAACTGTTTGCGATTCAACTATTTATCACTAGATTATTTTTACCCTTAATAAAGTTTATTGCCAACACAGAATCACGCTTCAATAATTTCCAGTTCAGATTTTGTGCTACTTTGTATGAATAGAATGAGCTACATGAAAGATAGAACCTAGATCATATAAAGTAGATCTCTGTAATGTTATGTTATGTGCTGGCAGTAGAAAGTGTAGAAAATAGCACAAAATCACTCTACAGTATATCTATTTCTATCAAAGTATTAAAGTAGCACCATTGTTGAAAGATTCTGATGTTATGACATTCTGATTGTCACGTACATTTGATGGTAATGACTTTGTTATGTTTAATAGGCTACACAAATTTATAGAAGAAGAAAAAAATTCTTAGGGGATAAGATGGCCTTGGGTAATGTAGCCTTTAGGAAGCTAACAGACATGATATTATCATATATAAAGGTATGATAAGTTATTTGGTTTTTTGGCTGTACAAATTAAGCAGTAGGCCATGAAAGGTTTTTGGGTTCATTTCATGTGTGAATGGTTCTTTTGTCATATGATTCAATTTTTTTTGTCACCATCTTAATAACTATTGATTCTGCTATCTAGCAGTTTTATGGTCTTCACCTATATAAACTTTTAAGCTTCTTAACTCTTAAGGAGGCTCCTCGAATCTCGTGAATAATTTGAATGCCTATGAAAATGCAAAACAGTTGCATGATATAGGTAGCAAAACGGTATATATGTCTGCAAAGGAGTATATGTGTGCAAAACAATAAAAAGTGTCAAACAAAAGGCTAGGAATGTAAACTTTGATATCTGATATTTGGGAAATGATGGTAAAGCAGAAAATGGTGGTTGCAGTATTGGAAGTTATTTTTTTAACTCAGTCATGGGTTAGTGTGGTTGAGGTGTGTAGAAGCAGTGACCATGTTTATAGTGTTGCAATTTACACCATTATGACTTCAAATGAAACGAACTAGTATAGCAATTGATCCCATCGGGTTAACGGAGAAGCATCTCAATTTTGATGCTGTGAGGCTTTGAATCATAGAGGCCGCGGTTAACTGTGAAGCTTTGAGACAAGCTAACAATGCAATTTGTCCTGTGAATATATTTCTTGTCTACCAGAATGAAGTTAGAATTATCATAATTGTTCCAGCTATGGACAATGATCTTCAGAAACACCACTACCCACAGCCAAATATCTTGCAATTTGGACACAGGCTATGGCCAATGATCTACAGAAACACCACTGCCCACAGCCAAATAGCTTGCATTGCAACTTGATGTTTTCCTTATATATTTAACATGTATTTTTTTTCTTACATGGGCTTTATTTACTTTTTGATGATAATCAACAAAATTTGAAGCAATGTTTGCTTCTATTCCATTGCCTGTTTTTGCTGCTCTATACTGCGTCTTTATCGCATATACTGGTATACACAAATGACCAAGCCAATTCAGATGAAAAACTGAAAAAAGAAAAAAGCTTTTTTCCCATTAAAAATAGTAATTAATTTTTTAAATGAGTATATTACATATATGATATTTTAATTGTATTAATTTCTAACATGTTATTATGCAAACAGCTTCTGCAAGGATTGGCTTTCTTCAATTCTGCAATCCTAACATGTTATTATGAATTAAGCATGTGTACCTGTCTTCCATCCATGAAACACTGTACAAGTCCACCAAATAGGTCCAGTCCTCTGGTGGAGGCTTAGGGGATTCTCTAGGACAGTAGGTTCCCAAACTACTTTGCACTGCATTTGATGATGTTGTTGCATAAATATTTGTCTTTTGGAAGCAGTCCCTCAAAGATACTTCCAGATTTACAAGCTTCGAGGTAAAACACCTTTAACATATTTTTAAAATAACTCAGCAAATGAGTGACTAGATATAAATTTAACCACAAATGTATTAGAACAGAACGTCGCGACAATTGGGAGTCGGTTACCATGTTTTTGTATGTCCCCATCTTATGCTTCTTCTTTAGCGCAGATATTAAGGCGTCAGTATAAATGTAAGGATAGGTAGGCATACCTAAAATGTATCACAATACATGGAAGTAAGCGATCAGTGTCGTCATAACAACATTGTGAATAAAGGTTCCTAAAGGAAAAACAAAGAATACCAACAATGGCTTTGCACACTCAAGTGGTTTCAATCTATTTTCTAAGAGAATTGAATTGAATCTTAAGATAGGACTTCAAATTTTTCAGTTTTAAGTTTGCAATAATAATTGAAGATTTGCACCCAGTTCTCATAACTGAAACTCAGCCCTCTATTACATACTGACAACGTGAGGGTCACACCAAGGTACACTGTATACCAAACAGTAAGTTAAGATTGCATTGCCAACAAATCTCAAAAGAGAACGAAGTATAGAAGATTTAATAACATTCTTGATCACTCCTTATTTTGCACCTTTTTTCTGCATGCTTTCATGACGTTTTGATCGGCCATATCGTGTTTTTCACGATTATTCGATGAAATCGCGATGCTTTTCACTATTTCTTGTTTTTGTCATATTTCAGGAGATATGGAGCGATATGGAGCGAAAATGAGATCAAAGGAGTTTCACGCACTTCGGAGTGTCGCCCACGGCTTACTTGAGGACTTATCAGCAATAGATGATGAGTGGAAGAAGAAGGAATTTCATAGGATCGACGAGGAGGCGAAAATAAGAAGAAAAGAGTCAAGATACAGCCCACTCGGCCGAGTAGACTACTCATTCGGCCGAGTCAGAGTTGTACTCGACCGAGTAAAACGGATACGCACATCAAATTTTCAACGTTTACTCAGCCAGAAAGGAAGTCTACTTGGCCGAGTGTGAAAGCTCACTCACCTGAGTGGTACACAGAATTCATCCAGACAAAGGCCCAACTTACTAAAATTTCTGAGGAAGCCCACTCGGCCGAGCATGATTGCTCAATCGGCCGAGTGAAGAAGCCTACTCGGCCGAGTCACCCAGAGAGACAAACCCCTAAAGATCACGAACTCTCTGTTTTTCGTCAGGCCTGTCACTCGGCCGAGTGACATGAGCCACTCGGTCGAGTGACCATCTCCGACTGCTGCTAGGACTGCGAATTCTAGGCTGTGCAGGGGCAGTTTTGTCACCATTTTTTTGTGATTTTGGCTTGTATTTAAACCTAGTTTTTACCCTAGTTTTAGGTGAGACTTGAATAATTTTTAGAGACTTCTATTAGGTTTTTGATGGCTATTCTTTTGTGAAATCTCAACTGGAGATCATTGGCGATGACATTGGTTTGTTCTTTCTTGTTAAAAACTCATTTTTATGAATTGTTTCTTCCTTGCAATGAATTGTGCTATGATTCCATCCATTATTTCTGAGATTTTCATGATGATTATTGAGTAGTTCCGTCATTCTAGGGCATGTGGATGAACCCTATGGACCCGATCTTTGAATTGTGATGAATTATAGAATTGTTGCTAGAATTGATAATGGTTAGGTTGTGATTGATTTATTACGAGTAGCTAGGAATTCATATCGATTGGGATTCGCAAGAGATTGGATCCCAATTGATAGGAAGGCCAAGATATTCGATGTAGAATAATAATTGAAATTCTCTAGATTTGGTTTGCAAGAGATTGGACCAAAGATAGGATTTTTATTATAAATCTATACTAATATTCGTTTGCAAGAGATTGGACGAATACGAACTATCATAACCTAGATCGTAGCTCAAGTTTGCACGAGAGTGGGCTCGAGATGCGATTGGACGATGATGTCGATCTTCACGCTAGCGGCTTAGGGTAGGGTTTGCACGAGAGTGGGCTCTATTCTAGGTTTGCTATAGACCGGCAATATCGCGGGAGCGTGAGCTTGGTTCTACATTAAGTTGCGACTAGTTCACCTACTACATTTAAGCTTTGCAATAATGAAATTTATGATTCACAAGGATAAGAGACGGTCCGTAGTGGGGATTTCCTTTCCCTAGACGCTTTATTATATTGATATTTCTTGCTATTTGAACGATTGTGACGATTACACCAAAACTATTCTTATTCTCTTGATAGCTAGGTAATCAAAGTAAGATACTGTCATTTGTCCTCCATATGTTCAATACCCACTCGCCACGACACCGTGCGCTTGCGGTAAGACTACAAGTCGTTTTCCGGGTGTATATCCGGGCGTGATCAAGTTTTTGGTGCCGTTGCCGGGGAGACCATTTGACAGTGTTCGACTTTTCTTACCCGGTTATATCTCACCTTCTTTCTTTCTTTTTCCTTTTTGACTTAGTTTGATACCTAATTTACGTGCTCCCAGTATTTTCCATAGAATCTTAAGCCGGTAACATGGGAGACGCGATTATGAGAACGAGTCTAGCCCGGGAGATGATGATTCCTT
Organism: Scilla litardierei; assembly: GCA_030789695.1. Taxonomy (NCBI): domain Eukaryota; kingdom Viridiplantae; phylum Streptophyta; class Magnoliopsida; order Asparagales; family Asparagaceae; genus Scilla; species Scilla litardierei. The sequence continues at coordinate 64,877,789 of CM061135.1, read as the reverse complement.
CGCAGCTCTTCTGAATAAACTAGTTGATGATGTCCAAAGCATAAGGGCTTTTGCCATTGATGTCGAGGACCCCATTAAGCAACTATTTGCTAGCTTTATGATGGATCAAATCTCTCCGGAAGGGACTATCGTGGGCAACATTAAATTTAATGTGAGGGACGGTAGGTTATACTTTGAAGACAGTAGAGCATGCATCGAAGAGTACTACACTACTGTGGAGTCCACTTGGCATGCCGAGATTTAGGGAAGTACACTTTATGATCCTCTCTCTGATATTTATGAACGAACTGACACATCCTTTGATCTCAGGTGTGGACAGGAGCAAAGTGGTAGCCCCATCGATGTCGACACGGAGCTATGCAGTATCTAGTCCGATGCACCGTCCTCACCAAGAAGGGAATCTGAGCCTGCATACGAGAACCCACTCCCAGAGCAGGAACTAAACTCAAATATTACAGGAGAGGCCAAGCTTTCACAAGAAGAGGAACTAAGGGGTATAGCACCCCCCCCCCCCCCCCCGAGGTAGAATTGAAACAATTACCTCCGAATTTAAGGTATGCCTTCTTGGGTAATAAATTGACCTATCCGGTAAATGTTAATGCCCACCTCAATCATGACCAGCTTGAAAGTCTCTTAGATGTCCTTAGGAGTCATAAGGATGTCCTGGGCGACACCATTTCCGACCTAAAGGGAATAAGCTTTAGGCTTTGCACACACAGAATCCACCTCAAAAACACCGAAGCCACCTCCACAGAGCCTCAAAGGCTGTTAAATCTTAACATGAAGTAGGTGGTTAAGATGGAAATCCTTAAATTTCTTGAAGCCGACATTATCTATCATATCTCAGATAGTAGATGGGTTAGCCCTGTTCATTTCGTCCCTAAAAAGGGGAGATGACCGTCATAAAAACGATAAGGGAGAACCTATATCCACTCGCACCGTGGCGGGATGGCGGACGTGTATTGACTACCAGAAACTAAATAAAGCCACCCGGAAAGACCATTACCCATTGCCCTTCATAGATCAAATGCTAGAACGCGTCGCTAAACATAAATTCTTTTGCTATTTGGAAGGGTATTCGGGATTCTTTCAGATCCCCTTGCATGAATATGACCAAGAAAAGACAACTTTCACATGTCCTTATGGTACATATGCCTACCGTAGAATGCCCTTCGGACTTTGTAATGCTCCTGCCACCTTTCAAAGGTGCGTGACGTCCATCTTTTCTGATTATATTGAAAACATTATGGAAGTCTTCATGGATGATTTGTCTGTCTATGGTAGCGAGTTTGATTCATGTTTGGCTAATATTACTAAAGTTCTTAAAAGATGCCAACAAAATAATCTTACTCTTAATTGGGAGAAATGTCACTTTATGGTCACGGATGGGATAGTTCTTGGGCACCTTGTTTCATCTAGAGGGATTGAGGTTGATAAGGAGAAAATTGAGTTAATCGAAAAACTCCCTGCTCCTATTAATGTTAAGGGCATTAGAGGCTTTCTTGGGCATGCGGGATTTTACCGCTGCTTTATCAAGGATTTTGCCTTAATTGCCCGACCTCTTACCGCCTTACTTGCTAAAGATGATCCATTTGTCTTTTCAGGAGAGTGCTTGCAAGCATTTAATGCATTGAAGGAAGCCCTTATTTCCGCACCCATTATACAACTGCCAGACTGGAGCCTTCCCTTCAAGCTTATGTGTGATGCAAGTGACCAAGCAATTAGAGCGGTGCTAGGACAAAGGAAGGACAATAAGCTTCATGCAATATTCTATGCAAGCAAAACATTGGACGAGGCACAAAAAAATTACACCATTACCGAGAAAGAGCTCTTAGCGATTGTCTACTCCATCGAGAAGTTCTACTCCTACCTCCTTGGATCCAAAGTGATTGTGCACACCGACCATGCGTCATTGAAGTATCTACTAAGCAAAAAAGAGGCCAAGCTAAGATTGATAAGATGGATACTTTTGTTGCAAGAATTTGACTTGGAGATTAGAGACAAGAAGGGCACTGACAACGTTGTGGCGGACCACTTGTCCAGGCTTGTTCATGATGAGAAGGATGAAAGCACACCAATTGATGACACTTTTGCTGACAAGAGGCTATTCGCTGTTAGAACCGGAGAGGTGCCTTAGTATGCGAACTGTGTGAACTATTTGGCATGCGGGATAAAGCCAAGCAGGACGGCAACGCAACAAAGAAGATGGTTCATGCACGAAGTCCGCGGTTATTTCTTGGAAGATCAATCCTCTTAAAGATATGCAAGGATGGTATTATACGGAGGTGTGTTTCTAAGGAGGAAGCCACATCTATCATTTCACATTGCCATGCTATGCCTTGCGGGGTACATCACGCCGCCTCCAAAACCACCGCAAAGATATTACAAAGCGGGTTCTTTTGGCCAAACATGTTCAATGATACACATGACTTCATCAAGCATTGCGATAGATGCCAACGGACAGGAAATATATCGAAACGGAATGAGATGCCAATGAAGCCCATTTTGGAAATTGAGCTATTCGATTGTTGGTGAGTGGATTTCATGGGCCCTTTTCCATCAAGCAAAGGAAACAAGTATATCCTATTAGCGGTAGACTACGTCTCAAAATGGGTGGAAGCCATCGCCACCCCAACTAACGATGCAAGAGTGGTATCCAAATTCTTCAAGCAAAACATCTTCCCGCACTTTGTAGTGCCATGTACTTTGATAAGCGATGGATGGAGTCATTTTATAGAAAACAAGTTTGAAGCCATGTTGAAAAAGTACGGGGTGAATCATAGAATTGGTATGGCATACCACCCTCCGATGAGTGGACAAGTGGAGGTGTCGAATCGAGAGATTAAAAAAATTCTAGAAAAGACCGTCGATAAATCTAGAAAGGATTTGTCCATTGAATTGAATGATGCACTATGGGCATATCGCACGGCCTTACGCACTCCCATTGGCACTACCCTGTACCGTCTTATTTATGAGAAAGCTTTTCTGTAACGACCACTTTTTGTTGTACGTTTTTCGTGCACGTGCTTTTGGCCGTGCACGTGTTTGTTTTAGACTTTGTTTGTTGGTGAACACTTTCGTGTGATATGCCGTTGTGAACGTCTCTGAGAGAATTAAATAGTGGCACTATCTTGGAACGACACTTCTCGAGTCGTTTTTCCACAATTTAAACTTACTCGATGAGACGTGACGATTTTCACTTTTGACGGGAGACGTTTCTATTTTTAGTTTCGTTGTCCGACGTCGAAATTGAGATCCGTCTTCTTAGTTAGCTCACATTCTTCATCACGATCACCCCGATATTTATTTTATAATTTTTGGAGTTTATTTGACCACTTTTATATTTTTAACAAGTTTTATAATATTTTTAATAATTAATTTTTATATTAAATTCGGCCAAAGAAAATTTATTTGAGTTTTAAACATTTTAAAGAATTTTTGAGCCAATTTCTAGCTCATTTGGACCAAGTCAAATCCTTGGGTGAGTTGGAGAAGTTGAGATTTAAATTTTAAATTATTTTAAACTCCTAATCTCATTAGGATTAGCCCTAGACCTAGTCAACCCCTCTACACTATATAATCAACCTCTAGGAAGACCTATTTTCGCAAGAAAATAACCCTAGACGCTCCCAAAATCCAAATTGGACGTTGCGACGATTCGTCGCAACGTTGCGACGTTCAGCCACCGCACTGACCGAGAAAACCAACCAAAATCTCCCGCTCCGACCGCTGCTCCGCCCGCACCAAGCTCCGCACAGCCGCTCCGCATCGAACCCGCCCCGTTCGCCCCGCACCGAGGCTGTACGACCGATGGCCATACGTCGCAACCCCGCACCCGTCGCACCACTTGCCACCGTGGGCCCCCCAAGTTCTCCAGAGGTATTGTGGGTCCCCCAAAGGTCCCTAGGACCACTGTGGGCCCCACCTAGGTGCTTTCTCTCCGATGATTCGCCGTGCACGACGTTGCGACACGTCGTAGCCCGTCGTCGCACGTGCTAGCTTTGGAATCTGGAACCGTCGCAACGGTTGATGCTCTGAACTTTCCAGCGAGGAAACTATATTGGAATCAGGACTTGGAGCGCGTTCTCTTATTCCAACCCCCGGCGTCGCTACCCGACGTCGGTGTAGCTTTCGCGTCGTGTTGAGGTAACGCTTTGCACCCCTAGGACCCCCAACCCATTGCCTGCTAATCAAGACTAAAATCAGTATTTTTAAAGTATTTTAAATGTTTTAAATTCACTAATCAAGATTAATAATATGGACTTTAGGCCGGTGGACTTGTGCACGTAGGATAATTGTGATTTTTGGACTCATTGGACGGTGTGCTCAGACGTCGTACTTGCAGGCAAATGAAACTTGCCAACTCTTGTGTAGGGCCATGTTTTTAGGCCACTTCCTTGTTTTCAGTGTAAAAGAGACTAGTCAGTGAAATGATAGCTGGCTAGACGCCTACTTGATCTAGTTTGACAACGAAACTAGATCCGTCACCTAATTGATCTAGCTTGACAACGAAGCTAGATCCAACCCTTTAAACTTGTTGTTCATGCATACTAAACTGTCACGTTTACTTTCCTTATCTGTACGCACTTTTAACTGCCATGCATTGCATCTTACATGTCATCCCAGTTGATTGTTGCATTCGTAGCACACGCTACAATACTTGTACTCCTTGAAAACTACTTCCGGGGGAAACGGGCCTCATGTGTTGGTCAAAAGCCAATGCCCGGGTTCCCTGGACCGGCTAGGTGCACCCCTATGCCATACTTGTTAAAAACACTTCCTGGCTCGTGATCCAGAAGCGAGCATTCCCGTTCGGGGGTAAGGCCCTGGCTCGACACACATGGAGGGGTAGGGATAAACGGTTACTTGAGCTTAGGAGTGGCCTGATCAGCCCTCTAGCCAAAAGACGGAATCTCTGTGCACGAGGTGCTTACTTTTCTTGTCTTGTACTTGTCTTGTGAATGATTCATGCAATACTTGTCATCCATGCCATGTTTAAATGCCATGCTCGTACTTCACTTTACTTTACCTTACCTGTTGCACTCATTACTTTAACTGCCATGTCATTGCATCATGCTAGAACTGCTAGGTTGCTTTACTTTTCCTACTTTCAGTTTCCTTGCACAAGTCTCTTGTAGACTTGCTGACATGTGCCCCTTGCTCTTTTGGGTGTCACATGTTAGACCTGAGCCAGAGACCGTTGCTGAGTACGTGATGTTTTGCTGACGCTGAGTCTGAGTCCATGATTGCCCAGGAGGATTTTGGTGGACACCGGTGACCATTCTTTGAGTCTTTGTTGAGATTTATTTTGTTTTAGGCCTTTTGTTAGTTATTGGTGCGTAGCACCGTTGTTTTGTACGTTGTACTTTTGTTGGCCATGTTTGGCCTTTAGTCTCTTTTTCTTTTAGCCTGGTGGCTTTTCTGCGATGTTGGAATTTATATTTATGGATATCCTGATATTATTCTTTTGTCTCATTTCATTATTATTATCCTGTTTCGCTCGCGTTGCAAGGACCTGCAGTTTTAAATTTGATTGACGCTTATCGGACTTGCAGCTTTGTAGCTTCAAGTCTGAGCGGACCTTCTCACGCTTCGCCTCCATATTTTTGGGAAGCGGAGCGTGACAGGTTTTGTTGGTGGCCCATGCAGGTCCAGTCTTGCAATTACGAATTAACGAAACAACGATAATAACGGAATGTCCATTAAATAAATTGCAACATCCGAGTCATAAGCCCTGAGTCTAGTCGTTTTCTTACGACACTAGGTGGTAAGAAGACTTAGTTAGACGTCTGTGCTTGCTAGTTAGAGGCCCCTGATTGATAGTTAGGCTCCCTGTCAGCAATTGATCGCCGTAGGAGTTACCTTAGTGGTTCATGTCTACCCCTGACCATATTAGACTTCTAGAATTTCCTTCGGTCGTTCGCTTTTGGGTCCATCGATTTCGGACCAAGCTGAACGCATTTCTTTACCGTCTAACCTTTAGAAGTCTTAGCGCTTAGTTTTTAATCTTTAGTTGGTCGACCGTAGGAGTTTCACGTAGACTCTTCTGATTCATATCCTAGGCGTATGAATGTTTTGATCTCCGACCAATTTCCTTGCCTCGATTCACGAGATCGCCTCATGACGATCGTCGTCCATTTTCGAACATCTCCATTACGAACCTTGGAACTCTTGAAAGTATTTTTGACCCCCTCCTTTCCGAAGTTTAACCTTGTTCCAAATCTTAATGTATATGTACTTATACTTCATCCTCCTTCGTTGATTTAAAATTTTAAAAACTTTTGTCGGAAATTTTGAACTCTAGCTTATAATATCTTTCCAGCTTATATCTTTCGTACTTATGTAAATGTGTTGCCCCTTCATATATTAATTTTATTCTGGACCGTACTTTTGCTTTGCCCAATTCGATTTATAAGTTTCCTTCTTATTTGTGTTATACGAATGATGCGTCGTGCTTACTTTAATATACTTTCAAGACACACGGAATTTCAGTTTTCAGCAAGTTGGCTTTGCTCGTCATTTTCGCTACTTCAGATTTTTGCAAAATTACTATTTTCATAACCTCTTCCTGCTTTAGACCCTCCCTGATTTGATTCGATCTTGAAAATTCTTATGCTAAGTTACTGTTATTTTCTTTCCGCTCACCATACACGCTTTTAGAAAAATTTCTAAACCAAATTGAATTTCAATTATTTTCATATACGTTCCAGACTTGTTGTGCTCGTATATTAAGAACCCTGTGTAAATCAGTTTTTCATTTTTGGCAAACCCTGGTTCTCTAAAAGTAGTTTCAATTGATTATTATAAATTTTCCATAGCCTAAAAGTTTTGAAAGCATTTAACATGAGTTAAATTTTTTCCGTTACTTGATTTCATTCTTTGACTTTCAAAAAAAAAACTTTTGACACATTATATAAAATCACTGACGGATAGAATTTTCTAAACCATGTCCTTAATATTCGTGTAAATGATTTTGCTTCCTTTTAAAAAAAAATTTAAAACCAATAGACCATTTCCTCTTATTATGAATGTTCGACTCAAATTTATTTTGAACAACTCGTTTTATCGATCTCCAAATATTTCTTTTCAGACTGGGATTTCAACTCTGGAAGAACGACAGTTTTCAAAATCCACATATTTTAGCTTATGCTATTCACCCTATTTTCTTTTCTGTGTTCTATTTACGCATCACTACATCTCCTTTTCCTTCAACCTAAACATCACCATTGAGCCAATGTTTTCCCTAACCAAGCCGTCTCCTTGTATTCGTCCTATCTGAACTCGTGCTTATCGATCCTTCCCTCGTCACGCTCACGACCTCTCTTTATTGCTTAGACCTTAGGGTCCGTCAATGTCTGTGTCAACCCTTAATTGTTAGTAGGCCCTTGGACCTTGTGAGGTAGTCGTAGTGCACGTACCCAAGTTGTGTACGTGGGCTTGAATGAGTGTGCCCCCATAGTATATTGATGATTGCCTATTGTGTGATATATATATACTCGAAGTTATTCGGGATAGTATGAAGTTGTTGCGTGTTAGTAGTTATAGATTTGGGTGTAGTTAGCTATACTATACTAGGGATGCCTGTGTATATATGAGTTAGCGTTGAAATATCTAAGTTGTGTATGTAGTTAGAGATACTTGTGATGGTTGAAATAAATGATTGGTAAAGCTATGCGTATGATAGGTGTGATAATAATAAGCGTATGTATAGTTACGTAAGTAGGCCTATTGAGTGACCCATATGTTAGTACGTATGAGTATGTGCTCGTAGGTAGATATATATAGTGTTTAGATGTAAGTAGTTATGTTTTGTTGCCTGAGTACATAGGTGATATGCCTATGATAGTAGATTATAATTTTGATTGGTATTGCTTGCTTTTACGGGATGTTGCATGCGTGCATACCGTGAGGTATACACGACTATTGCACATCTTAATTATGTATGTGTGGATGTGTTAGTATACTAATTATAGGTAGTAGGCTATGGTGTGGATATATACATTACTTATGTGTGACTATACAGTGAATGTTTGTACTAGGGAGGGTATTATAAATATATGTGTGCTGATGTCTGTACTACTATTATTATGGTATATAAATTGATTTAACTATGTGGGTGTTACCCGACTAAATATTAAGTGTGATTGACTTATGGTATGCATATGGTTGTATTGGTAGACATATATATAAATATTGGAGTGATGATGTTATAGGTATGAATGCCGTGTTACGTATATAGAATATCCTGATATGTGTACTGAGTCTCACTCAAGCTTGAGTGGGTAGACTCTAAGTATATTGAATGTATGTTTGTAGTTTGAATATAGCAATGTTTGTTGTATGTATGGTGATAGGAGTGTTTGTGCCTGGTTGTGCTACGCACATGATTGAGGGTCGCTACGCCAGTATATAGTTATAGGCGTTGGCCTTGTGGTATAGTTAATTACTAAAGACTTGCTCGTGTGAACGTATGTGTACTAGCTAAAACTAGGTGTGTATGTGTGCTAGTTATATAATGGCATGATTGGTGTATGTAAATGAAATGTTAGCGTGTATGGGTGTGCACCATGCACGGGTAAGTATGTGCTTAGTTATAGGTATTGATGACTATGATATGTGAGGCGTGTCGTAAATACAGTTATAGGACCGTACGTGATGTGAATATATGGTGAACTATTTGCATGTATTTGAATGACTATATATTGTGAAACTATAGTAGTGGTGTGTATATATATTTAAGATATATATATATATATATATATATATATATATATATATATATATATATATATATATAGTTTCACACAAAAATTGATAGTCAAAATTGATAGTAAAAATTGATAGTCAAGCTTTAGTTCAGAGAATTTTAGTCTCCTGCAATTAAATGTCTGTTGCTGTCTTGGAAAAGATCTTAGAATCAAATGGTTGTTGCTATCCCCAAAAAAGCCTCTTGCTCTCCCCCAAAAGCAGACTCGCTTTCCCAAGTCAAATGGCAAGTTACGAAAAGAAATGGGCCCCACACAAACTCAAAAATACAAACCATTCATCTTAATTTTTAATCCCAACCGTTCATCATCCAAGATTAAATCTCAGCCACTTTTTATCCCCCTCACTTGTCCTAGTCAGCTTGTCCTAGTCAGCCCTAGGATTCAAAAAACTCTGTCAAATGTAATATAGATATAGATATATATATATATATATATATATATATATCTATTCTATATTTGATGAATATTTTGAATTTTGTCCCAGTAGGACAAGTGACTAGGACAAAGGGGCTATGACTAGGATAAGGGTTTGATGACTATGATTTTGTTTGGGATTTTTATGTTTTGAGGGAAATTTGAATTTTGTTTGTGTTTTTGTATGTGTTGTGAGGTAAATTTGAAAATTGTTGGCAGGTGATAGCACGTTGTTGGAGGGAAATTTTTTGGTCACATCACTTGGTTGCAGCCTTGCAGGTGATATCACGTTGCTGGAGGGAAATTAAAAGCTTGAAACAAAATTTTTTGGGGGAAAAAACTCTCCCGCCCACAACCCATCTCCCTTTTCTCAGCTACTCGATCCGTTCATCTCTCTTTTCACTCGAGCACCAACCCATCTCCCTTTAGAATTCTAAATCCCAGGCCTTGGCAGCTGCTTCTCTTTTTCTCTCTTCTCTCTACCTCAAGTGCATCAGACACTCCTCTCCGATGTCCATCTAGCCGCAAGGATCACTGTTCGTTGCCGAAACAACCAATCGGACCCCAAATCACGTATAGTGTATCAAATATTGGTTTTGTGTTCTGTTGGTGAGTGCTAGGTGTTTGATTAAATGCTTGAACGGTTTGTATGTTCTTGTAGTATTTTTTTCTTTTCAGTTTTGAATTTTATTGTTCTTTGATTTAAAAATAACATCTTCCACTTCTTAACCTCCTTCTTCTGGGTCTATTGGGCATGGCCTCACAGCATCACATCCAAAAAAGTGATTGGCGCATCCACGGCCAACAACATCACAGTTCTGGCTTCCACGGGCTCGGCATTGGTGCATCCACTCTAGATTACCACAACAAAGAAAGCATTTTCCAAGTGGAAGAACACTCCGGTCACTTCTCTGCATCGGTTTGTATGTTCTTATAGTATTTTTTTCCTTTTCAGTTTTGAATTTTATTGTTCTTTGCTTTAACAATAACCTCTTCCACTTCTTAACCTCCTTCTTCTGGGTCTATTGGGCATGGCCTCACAGCATCACATCCAACAAAGTGATTGGCGCATCCACAGCCAACAGCATCACGGTTCTGGCCTCCACTGGCTCAGCATTGGTGCATCCACTCTAGATTAGCACAATAAAGAAAGCATTTTCCAAGTGGAAGAACACTCCAAACACTTCTCTGCAACAAATCATGTTCACGCTCCAAGAGCTCATTCGAAGAGATATGGTATTCTTTATTTTTTGTCAAAAAAAACTATGTATAAAATCTTTAGTACATATGTTATCAATTAGTAGTAGCATTTATGTATTTATGTATTTATTTTTTAGGATAAGCTTGCCATGAATAACACTAAACTGGGAAAGACACTTAAAAGATGCTCACAGTAATGTTTTCTATGGCTTATGTTAGTTGAAGAATTTAGATGCTTCGATGTAAAATTCTTTTTCGTATGATTTTTTGGGATAAAGCTAAGCATTGATCAATTATACATTTGATGGATGCATTTGAATGTGGTTGCAAGCAAAGACGTCGATATCAGTTAATGCTTGACAGGTTTGATAATGCAAAATTTCTAATTTTTTTGTTTGGTTTCTTGAATCTTTGGCAGTTTTGTGATGTGGAATCGATGGGGTTAAACGAATGATGTCGTGAGGAGACTGGGGGTTGAGATGCGGCAGATCTACGATATTGTCAATGTATTGGAGAGTGTTGTGGTCAGAACTTGCTTATTGATTCTTAAAAATCTTGATGTCAAATTTTTGTGAGTTTTGTGAGTTATATGGATTCTTAAAGATTTAATTTTAATTGTGGCAACTTTTTTCAGGTTTACCACGAACATCCAAGAATCGGTACTCTTGGATAGGGCTTTCTGGGGGTATCAAAGGCATTCTTTAAACGTGGTATCCTTTAATATTCACACTTTGGTTTATCAACATTACGATTATTTCTCTTGATGTTGGTATCAATTAATTGTATAGTTACTTATCAGTGTGTTTCATTATTAATTCCCTAATTATCTCTAAGCCATCACCTGTGAATAGATATTATGTATTTTATGTTATCATCTATTTTGTGCCCTTTGAAGCTCTGTTGCTCAAGTCATCCTTCCTTCCCAACAAATACAAAAGGAAGGAAATATATATTCTGTTAATGAAGGAAATGCCAAAAATTGGGATGGACCAACATCAAAGTATGCATGGTCCAGTTTATTGACTTCATTTCTTTGTAGTTTTAGTTCTGAGTTTCTTACCATTCATCTATTTGTATGTATGTGGAGAAATGCAAGTTTCCCAATGATGGTTCTTCAGGAAAATCTTTGATATATGTTGGAAGGTATCGACATTATGCCATTAAAAGAGTGGTAAAATCACTTTATGTTCTTTGCAAAAGTTTATGAAACTCAATAACATAATTTTGTCTACATATCATCGGATATGTTACATGACCAATAATTGCTATCTCTCTTCTTGAATTGTTTAAAATATTGCAGTTTCAGTATCAAATGAGGCATACATTTTCTTTTCCTGGAGCTTAAGGGAGGGCACAACAATCATCCACAGATGTAGCCACTGGAACAAACACCAAAATAAAGAAAAGAAGATGCATGGCCTAATGCATCTCTGAATGACAACCTAACCCACCTACTTAATTTTTTGGGCGCGAGTGGTTTTTGAAAACGGTATTACGCTGAAGGTGCTCAGAAGACTGGGTTCTACCATCCCATTTGATTGATGGATTCTTTTTGCAGGGACTGCCGGAGTTTGGCGGATTTCAGCTCTCAATGAAGCAAGAGGTTGGAAGGATCAAACCACAGTGCAGGACATGGATTTGGCTGTCCTGGCAAGCCTTACAGGCTGGAAATTTGTCTTTCTTAGAGACCTCAAGGTATCATCAACTTCCACGATTAATATCATGAAGCTTACTGCATATGTGTTTGCATACTATATAACCAAGCCGAAGCATACATCTACTATTTAAAACCATTCAAGCATGCATTGATCCACCATAATGTGTGTGCATATCATGATACAAAACGTTTGGAATTTAGATTTCACATAAACAACAAGGAATTTAATTATCAGCATTGTTGAACGCTTGCAAATGTCCAAAAGTATAAACAGCATTATTGATTCATCCGCATGGGTTTGAAAGAATACCACCTGCACCATGGGGAACTCATGTATCTTTCTTATTTTCTCTTTTGCTATGTAATATGCAAGTTCTTGATTAATCATCAGGTTTTCTTTTGGAGACTGATTCTCTTTTGAATCAATTTTCTTTGATGTTATAAAGAATGATTCATGACATGTTATTGTTCTGTTGCCTCATCTTGAATTGTTTAAAATATTGCAGTTTCAGTATCAAACGAGGCATACATTTTCTTTTTCCTGGAGCTTAAGGGATGGCACAACAAGCATGGGGAGTAAGTATAACTGGTTTCTTTTGCATGCCACTGTTAGCTCTAGCCAAAGTGCAAGGTCATTTATTTGTGGGCTTTTAAAATTCTAGATTTTAATGATTTAACCATTTTGCAATTGGTTGCTAAATTTGATGACATCAGATTGTTGTCAAGGTTACCACCAAAGCAAGTAAGAACAAAATTCGGGGAAAATTGATATTGTTTTCATGTACATTCTTTAATGTGCTATATTTTATCCTTATCTAAGCAGTACATAAATGTTTCTAAGCTTTGTATCCTAAGTCTGAATGACAAAACTCATAGGAGATTCAACTAGCTTTGTTGCTTCTTAGTAAATGATTAGAATATGAAAGCTATTGTTCCCAGCATGAAAGTTATGTTGGTAGGCTACTCCCCGTCAAACAAAATGAATAGCCGACTCATCGTGGTATAAACATTGAGTTCTTTTCATTTATTTGGTTTTCTTAATGCCTTTTCAACATTTTTAACCAATCCTTTAGTTTTCTATTATAATTTTACATTGTCCAATGAGGAGAATGTGAAAGAAATAGAAATTACAATGCTAAAAAATATGGAATAAACTGAAGAATGTTCATGTGACATACAGGGGATGTTTAACTTTTAACCATATTGATATTTAATTTTTTTGTTTCTGCTGATTCAACAAGGAGTACCATTGTTCCAAGAAGTTTAGTATAGAATGGATCTACTGAGATTTTCACATTTTTTGTTTGTTTCTTTTGACACCCTAAAACACAAATATTATTTAACTGCATGTCCATTTTTAGGGGTTATTTCATCATAGTCCAATGTGACAATTTAGTCTTATTTTCTAGGCCATCCTTGACAGATATCCATGATGGGAACATGTACGGGATGATTCAGTTTTTGTAGGTGCAGATTCTTTAACTACCAAATATGAAAATCCATAAAGAGTGTTGTTTATAACAGTCCACTAAGAAAGTAGAGATAAAATGCATCTAAGGTCTAACTTGTGATTACTAGACCCAAAACCATGGCAGGCTACAAATGGAAACATCATAATTAATAGTTCATGCTCAGGTCATTCATTGTCCATTAAGTTTTTGTACATGTTATCATTGATTTCCAACCAAAAGAAGAATATAATGAAAGATAGATTTAATTATTTTCTTTACATCAAGGGTTAAGATTATGCTTTGTGGTGGGGATCTTTCAGAAGAAAACATTGAGTTTTATTTTTATCTAAGGGTAATATCTCAAAACACACATAATATTTTATAAAAAAATCATTTTAGGATCCCAACTTTATGCATCACTTAACTCCTAAGCTCACAATTTTTTAAATAACTAAAATTCCCTTTATGGAGAAGAAAGTAGAAAGGAATCGATGATGTCATGGGTTGGTGCTTTTTCTTAGCTTGAACTATTTGGTGCTTTTTCTTAGCTTGAACTGTTTGGTGCTTTTTCTTTGGATATTTCATGTCCATTGGCCTCATCAGGTGAGATGATGACACACAGCAAGCACTACAATGGACATCGTGCATTTTCTTTATGATCCCATTGCAACGAGTCGCAGTCCTCGAACAACTTCAAGGGCACTCTTTAATCCATTGCATTTATCTAATTGTAATTAGGTATGTGTATTACCTGGCAGTGAGTTTTGATTTTTGAATACTCGATATCTCTAATCCATTACATTCAAGCACTTTCTAATCCTCTTTAATCACGGAGAAGCTGCATTCGTATTTGTTCACTGAGAAGAACTACATACAGCAATCTCGGCATGACGTAAACTCGGTATTTGCTCTTTAATCACTGAGAAGAACTTATCTATTTTGGTTTTATTTTTTTTAATTCGTATATGAATGCTCGGTGTTTGAGAAATATAATTCGTTCTTTAATCAGCAATATTATAAGATTCAAACCAAATCCAAATCCTATATTTTGTAGATTCAAATCCCCAGTCTGCTCGGTTTCAATTCGTGTTTGAATGCTCGGCATGATGCTACCGCCTGATGACCTGAAAGCGGCATTTGTGTTTGAATGCTCGATTTAATCTATTAATTTCTCATTAGGTCTGTAAATTATGCAAGCTTTATGGGAAATTGCAAAGTATTAGGTTTACGCAATATCAGATACTTTTAATATCTGCTGCAAGAAAAAAAAGTCCAATTGTTCTGAAATTATGCAAGTTTTTTGGAGTCTTCAACCAATGGCCATGACCTGGTCCTTACTCCTTAATAGTTTACTCACAACTTAAGGTCGCAAGCTGCATTGGGATTTGAATTTCAAAATTAATGCAGTGATATGATAGTTTTAGGGTTGTATTCTGTTAATTTCAATTTTATGAACTTGAGGGTGTTTATGTTCCTTAGAAAACGAAATGCAATCAATCCCATAACTCGACCATGGCAGCATAGCGAGGTTCCCCCAAGAGAGAGTTGTTATACAAATTTAACATGCTAATTTACCATACTGTCTACTTTCTAATTCTGCATTTTTTGTATACTGCAGTTGCTATGTATATTTGACATGCTGTTTTCTATGTATATATAAGATTGATGGAGCAAAAGATCAGGAACCTGAGGTGGATTTCAGAATGCATGGCTCAAATTTAGAAGTCTAGCTTCCATGACTGTCGTCTTCATGTTCTAATGTAGTAATTCCGTCTCTAAGTTGGATCGGGATTTGACCATATTACGTTCATTCCTTTGTTGTAAAGAATAAAATGAAACATATGTATTTCTGGTAATGGGAGAAATACTGTGTATTGAGTTTAGTTTTGAGGCAAATAATTTTTTCCATCGAGTTTGGTGATGCAATATATTATATGCTCTCATATTGTTGCCATCGGCTATATGAAGTGTTGGTCTTATATACATCTTGGTCCGGCGACCATTTCTTTGTTGCAAATGAACCTTTTTTGAGCTTATCCTACATATTTTATTTCAGGAGTCGCATCTGTGAAGCTTGCTAAATTTGGTTATTCGTGTAATAAATGCATCCATGCATTGAATTAGTTAATGTGTAATTATGGAAGTTATCCAATGATATGTGTTGCATGATTTTTACCTTTCTTGAGATTTAGTGAGTGGTTATGTGTCTTTAAAGGAGGATGTCAAATAGCTGAAGTTGTAAAGAGGATGACATGTCTTACTGTCACCTTGCTAACAATTTGATGTGTTTATTAGAGAAGGACAATGATAAAAGGTTAAGAAAGGAGATCTCAACATGAGGTGAGGGCTTTAAATGACACTATCATGAATGGAAAGTTCATATTTCAAATTTCTTAAAATGTATCCATTAATGAGTTGAAGGTTTGAAGATACGTATATAATCAATTCTTGAAAGAGGAAGTAAAAAATTTAAATCTTGAAAGAGAACATATAAAGATGTTATGTTTTGAGATGTTTGAATTTAGTTTTTAGCCCGACTTTTAGTGTTTGTTGTGGAGGGTTTGGAAGGAGATGCATCCAATTGAAGATTCAAGGAAGTCAATTTGACATATGTTTATTATCCATATGTTGTGTCAGGATTTAGTTTTTAACCTGTAAGGAAAATAATATACATATTGATCAATATTTTGCCAAGCTTTATCAGAAAATGAAAATTTAAAAGCTTCATCTCTCTTATTGAGGAGAGTCTTTTAACATAACAAATACTAATCTAATCATAAGAATGTGAGATGTTTTTGAATGCGTTTGCTGCCTAGGACAAAAGGATGTGTAGAATTTTGGGATATAATATTAGTTTGAATATGGTACTAAATTTTTTAAGGGAACCAAATTATCTTGGAGGTACTAAATTATGGGAAAATTAATTTTTTTAGGAGCACTAAATTACAATTATTGTGCTTTAATTATAATTATGCATTTAAAATTAGGTGACTAAGAATTTGAGTGGGGAATATGTTAACTGAACCGTGCCCTTAGGGCACGGGTTATGACTAGTATATATATATATATTGAAACTTGACTTAATTATGGTATGGTGTGACTACATGTGTTGATGTGTTTGGTGTTGGATGAATACTAGGGATTATTAGAGGGTAGTATACCCTTGATGTTTGTGCATAGGTAGCTACATATAGGTAGAGCAATGATTGTATTGGCTAAGTGTGAGACTATCTTTATATGAGTATCGGAAATATTGTTTTGTGTTTAGGTAAGTAGTAGTTATATAAGGGATGCACGCTAATATATATGATTGAAATACGTGTATGAGTCTGACTGACCATAATAAGTATAAGTATATGACGTACGTGAATATATATAAATATATATACGTGTTGGTAGTATTAATGTTTGACTACTTAGTGCATATATAAGAACTTGTAATGACTATACCTGGTTGAATTATTATATGACTTGAGTGGGGTAGTTACTAGAGCGACTAAATATATTAGAAAGTCCGAGGACGGACTTTATTCTAAGGTGGGGAGGATGTAACGACCACTTTTCGTTGTACGTTTTTCGTGCACGTGCTTTTGGCCGTGCACGTGTTTGTTTTAGACTTTGTTTGTTGGTGAACACTTTCGTGTGATATGCCGTTGTGAACGTCTCTGAGAGAATTAAATAGTGGCACTATCTTGGAACGACACTTCTCGAGTCGTTTTTCCACAATTTAAACTTACTCGATGAGACGTGTGATCACTCCTTATTTTACACCTTTTTTCCGCATGTTTGCATGCCATTTAGATCGCCCAAATCATGTTTTTCACGATATATCGACGATATTGCGATGCTTTTCACGATTTGTTGTTTTTGTCGCATTTCAGGTGATTTGGCGCGATTTGGAGTGATCTCGAGATGCGCTTACTCTATACGGTCACCGACGACCTCCCCGAGGGGTATTTTGCTGTTGGAGAGGAGCGGAAGAAGAATGGACGTCGCAGGAGCGACGAGGAGGCCAAAACAAGCAGATTGGGCATTTTTTGTGTCCCACTCGGCCGAGTGGAGGAGCCACTCGACCGACCAGCGAGACACTGCTCGGCCGACCAGTTCAGACACGAGTTACCTTTGCACTCGGCCGAGCACAGAAGACCCACTCGGCCGAGTGACTATATCTCGTCCGCCCGAGTGGCGCCCAGACGAAGCCCCTCCAAAACATCGAAGTTACTATTTTTCGGCTGCCTGAGCTTCAGAAGACCCACTCGGCCGAGTGGAGAATCCCGTCCGCCCGAGTACTATGAAGCCATCGGCCGAGTGACGACAACTCACTCGGCCGAGCCGCCCCCGAACTGAAGACCCCTGAAAGCCCCGACTTACTGGAAAATTGCAGGGTTTTCACTCGGCCGAGCGACTTTTGTCACTCGGCCGAGTGCGATGCGCTGCCTGTAGCGAAAACTGCGGAAAACAGGCTGTGCAGGGGCATTTTGGTCACAATTTTTGGACGATTTTTGGGGCTATTTAAGCCCTGTTTTTACCCTAGTTTGGAGAGCTCTCTCTTAGATTTTTTGCAGCTTTTTAGATTAGTTTTTTAGCTTTATTCTTGTGATTGGAGAAGGAGCAAAACTTGGATTTTTGTTGGATTAATTGAAGAACTACATTGGTTTGCATCTCTTTTCCCTAAAAATTCTATTTTTATTGTTTATATCATTGTTGTGATGAATTCTATTGCTTATCTCAACGATTATTTTTGTGATCTTGCTATGATTTGTGAGTAGTCTCCACGTCTTGGGGCGTGGGGATGAACCCTACAAGCCCTATTTCACATTTGTGATAAATTGGTAGAAATTATGCTAGAATTTATATCTAGGGATTAGATTGGGATCAATTTACTACGGATTGCTAGGTATTCATATCAATTGGGATTTGCAAGAGATTGGATCCCAATTTGATAGGAAGCCCTAGAAATCCGAATTGGGTTGGAGTCGGATTTTTCGAAGTATCGGTTTGCAAGAGATTGGACCGATACTAGGATTCCCGGTTGCAATTCTATACCGATACCCGTTTGCAAGAGATTGGACGGGTAGGAACTATCCTAATCTAGATCGTGGACCGAGTTTGCAAGAGATTGGGCTCGGTGCGCGATTGGACGATGATGTTGATCCTAATGCTAGCTTCCCCAGGGTAGGGTTTGCAAGAGATTGGACCCGACCCTAGGATAGCTATAGACCGACAACAGCGCGAGAGCGTGAGCTTGGTTCTACATTCAGTTGCAACTAGTTCATCCGAATTCTCATTCTAGCAATTTTGATACCGATGAACCACATTTATGAAGTATGGTGTGTAGCGGGGATTCCCCATTCCCTAGACGTTCTTTATTTGATTTGATATTTCGCATATTTGTCTGACGATTGTGACAGGATCGCCAAAGGCAAATTTCTCTTCTTAAATAGCCAGGTTGATCGGAGCAAGCACAGTCATTCGTCCTCCCTGTGTTCGATATTCCGCTCGCTGCTACACCGTGCACTTGCGGTAAAACTACAACCGTTCTTTTGGGTCACGTCCCGGATCGACCAAGTTTTTGGCACCGTTGCCGGGGAGGCGATTGCGTTTGATCTTACCATCCTAGCTATTTCTTTCTTTTTATTTTTATTCCTTTTTTTACCTAACCCTTCCACGGTACTGATCATTTCTTTGAAACTCTGTTTTCCCTGTGCATCTACACGAGATCTACGGCGGACCCCGAAGCCTTATTATTTGATCCCGAGATCGAACGTACCGCGCGGAGACTTAGAGCGGAAAAGAGACAAAATCCGGAATGGAGGTATATGACCAACCCGGAAAGTCCTGAAGAATTGGCGGCAAGGATGGCGAGGATAATTTCTATTCGCGATAGGCTTCGGCCTAAGACCTCTTCTACTACCTCATCCATTGCCATGCCGCAGTTGGCGGCTGACAAGAACTTCGAGCTAAAGACTGGATTGGTGGTTTTGATGCAACAAGACCCATTTCATGGGAACGCACATGAGAACCCCCACTACCACATCCAACTATTCTTGTCGAAGTGCGCCACATTTCAGATGACGGGGGTCTCCATCGATGCCATCAGACTGCGTCTCTTCCCTTTCACGCTAAAGGACAAGGCACTCTATTGGTTGAGGACGCAAGCTGACGGTGTCTTCACCACTTGGGACGAGTTGGCGAGTGCATTTATTGATAAGTTCTATCTGCCATCCAAGACGGTGAAGATCCGGAGCGCTCTCATGTCCTTCAATCAAGGACCCCAGGAGACGCTCTATGAAGCTTGGGAGCGTTTTAAGGATTTGCAGCATCAATGCCCGCACCACAGTATAGAATATTGGGAGCTAGTTCATAGCTTCTACAACGGTCTCCAACCGGGGACCAAACAAATTATTGATGCCGCGGCGAATGGAGCTATCTTGTCAAAGACTCCCGAGGAAGCTACGGCCCTAATTGAGGAGATGGCCTCAAATAACCAACAATGGGGCGATGAGCGAGGACACTCTACGTCCTCCTTAAAGCCAACTAGCACCTACGAGGCAAAGGCCGTAGCGGAGCTTACGAGCAAGTTTGATTCTCTCCATAAGGTAGTGGAGAGATTGGAGAAGTTCATCACGGAGCCCCAAGGGACCCCTTCCACCTCCGCGCCGACGAACCAAATGTGTGATTGGCAAGACCAATCTCAAGCCATGTACTCGGGAGGAGAGCAAGTAGAAGGATCCTTGGAGCAAGTACAATATGTTGCGGGGAACCAAGGATATTGGGCCAATCCGGCCACAAGAAATCATCCCGGATTCTCTTACGCCAACAACGAAGGAGCTTTGAACCCGCCACAACAACCACCTCAACAAGCTCGACCACCACCACCCCAACAACAATACTATCCACCGAGGGGGCCTCCACAACAAAACTTTCAACCAAAGCAACAAGTTCCACCATATAGGCCTCCCGGATACAACCAAGGGTGGAGGAATCAAAATCAAAACCCTCCACAAGCTCCACAACGATCCGACTTCGAAACTAGAGTGGAGGAGTTCATGGTCGAGAAAAATAAGGTAAATGCTAGCTTGAAGGCGGGGCAAGACTCCCTTAATACCGTTGTGGCTCAAATATCGGAGCAATTGGCGTTGCTCAATCGGAACACTCAAAGATTGCCGGCGCAACTGGAGCAAAATCCACGGGGCAACACGGGCCACATCAATGCCGTAGTTGCCGTTACTACTAGAGGCGGGAAGGACACCACCCCCGCCATGATTCCTATTGAGGAGCCCGTGGAGGAAAGCTTGGAGCCAATTGAGCCGATAGTTGAAGTTGAAAAGGAGAAGGAGCCACAAGACAAAGAGAAATCTAGAGCGGAGCAATTGATTGAGGAAAGACGCTTCATGCCACCGGTCCCATTCCCCCAAAGGCTCGCTAGAGCGAAAATGGAGAAAAGGCTAGCAAAATTTCTCGAGTACCTAAGAGGAGTTAGCCTTAACATTCCCTTCCTTGACGCCATCGTCGAGATCCCCACGTATGCTAAATTTTTGAAGGACTTGATTTCGGGGAGGAAAAGGAAGGAGAAGATCATGCTAGCCGAGGAGGGCTCTTGGTTCACCAAGAGAGAGAAGGAGCCGGCAAAATTTAAAGATCCGGGGAGTTTTCGGATTCCTTGCACTTTGGGCGGCGTTCCTCTTCAAAAGGCGTTGGTTGATCTTGGGGCTAGTGTGAGCCTCATGCCTCTCTCCATGTTCTTAAGGCTAAACACCGGGACAAAGTTGAAACCCACCGACATGCGCATTCAATTAGCCGATGGACGGATAACAAGGCCGGTGGGGATCGCCGAAGACATACCGCTACAAGTCCCGGGGGGAATATGCTTGCCATGTGACTTCGTGATCATGGACGTTAAGGAGGAGGGAGACACTTCATTGATACTTGGACGCCCGTTCCTCGCCATCGCCGGAGTCATCGTCGACGTGCGCGAAGGTACCCTAACTTTAAACGTCGGAAACATCGAGGTGGAGCTCCACATTCCTAAGGCTATGAAGCACATGCCTTATCACGAGGAACTTGACTACATGGACCTCCTTGATGAGGTGATTGAAGAGGCGATTCCTCACTCAATTGGCGCTCTTTTTGACGAAGATTTCGAGGAAGGCCCGGATTTCGGCCAAGATGAGAAGAAAAATGATTCCCCCGACCTCTCCGCTGAAGATGATGAAGGCGACGCTGATGTCGCAAGGATTCGAGAGCTCTGCAAGCTCTCGAAACTAAAGTCTCCAAAGAAAGCTCCGCCGGCACGGAGATCGGCATCACCGGCAAAACCGTTGACCGGAGCAAATGCTAGCTTGGGGGAGCCTCCCCCCAACACTATTCAAGACGAGAGACCACCGCGGGAGAACACTACGCCGCAACTTCCCAATCCAAGCGTTCTCCCCGGAAAGTTTGATGGGTGCATTTCGTATGCACCAAACATCCCGCATTGATTGAAAATTATAGGGGGTCGAGCTCACGACCTTAAACGAGCGCTTGTCGGGAGGCAACCCGACGGTTATTGCTTTATTTTTACTTTTTCTTTATTTTCGTTTTAGAAACTTTTAGTGTTTTGAGTCGTTCGCCCAAAAATTTTGTGATAACGGGTCCTATTTTTCTTGACAGGAGAGGAGATAGGTAGATCCATCATGAGGAGGATGAACGAGACGACGAGGAGCACCCCAAGGAGGCGCTCGACGCTTAGGAGGAAGATGAAATCGATTGGAGGAAAAAAGACGGAGTTTAGAGCCAAAACAAAGACAAACAGCAGAACACAAGGCTCACTCGGCCGAGTATACTAGTCACTCGGCCGAGTACACAAGTTCGTCCGGTCGAGCCGCTCACGAACGAGGGAAGTCTGATGTACCCAACTCTCTGTTTATTTTCCTCATTTCATTATAACTGCTACTCAGCCGAGTACATATTCCCACTCGGCCGAGTAAAACGGATACCCTCCTAGGGCGAGTCTTGCCGAGTAGCTTGAGTCACTCGGCCGAATGGACTTACTCCACTCGGCCGAGGCTGGCAAAGCCACTCGGCCGCAGCGATAGCAGGGAGGAAATTTTCATTGGTCTCGCCCGGCCGAGTGACCACGTCACTCGGCCGAGTCGTAACGTTCTTATATAAGGGCGAGGGGGGGCACATTTTTCGAAACGCAAAAATCCCCAAAACCGCCCGCGACCCTTCGTCTCCCTCGCCCGATAGCCCTCGCTCGCACCTCACTCGCCCGTCCCACTCGCCCGACCACCGCCGCGACTCGCCCGAGTCGCCGCCGGCGGCAGCTGCTCCGGCCACCTCCGGTATCACCCCTATTGCCCGTTTTCTCCTCTTTTCGAGTATTTCTTGAGGATCCATGTGCTAAACGCCCCCCTAACCCAAATCAATTCCTATATCTATCTATTATACCCCTAATGCTCCATACATTGCCCGTTTTCTCCTCTTTTCGAGTATTTCTTGAGGATCCATGTGCTAAACGCCCCCCTAACCCAAATCAATTCCTATATCTATCTATTATACCCCTAATGCTCCATACATTTTGATTATTACTCACTGATATCGCCTTTTCATGCGCAGGTTGCTTATTGGAGCTTAGGGGAGCTCAGGGGAGCTTCTACGGGCTGATCTGGACTTCGCGGAGGCGCTGACTTCGCACGCTTCCACTGCTTAGCACTCGCGGCGTGTCGGGGTACACTCTTTCCACTCTTTTACATGCACCGCACTTTTTTCACTTTTCGGCGCGCTCGGGGCCGATATGCCGCCCCGGACACGGCCGCGGTCGAAGAGAGCTTCCGCTAAGCGGAAGCGGTCGGATGATGCCGGCCCCTCCCACGGGTTGGAGGACTCTCCTCCACCGTCTCCCACACACGCCGTCCACCCAGCACAGCCTGCAGGCCCCGCACACCCCGCACAGCCTGCAGTGCACCCACAGCCCGCACAGCATCTCCCTGCCGCCGCACAGCCACCACCACCGGCTCCACTGGTCGGGCTGCTCGGGATTACGTTCCGAGACGACGCACACCGCGCCGTCTTCGACCGTATCTCCCAGCGCTTGATCGTACCCTCCAGGTTTGCACACCTCGCTGACCTAGGACGCCTGGGGTACTAGAGGGGATGCTCACGTTGTACAACAACGTGGGCTGGCGAGATTTTTTCCAGGTGTCGGCGGATACTTTTACCCGCCCGACACTTGAGGTTCTGATTTCGATCGCCCGGACCGACGAGGGATGCTCGTTTCGGTTCATGGATCGAGAGTGCCAGGTCACTCTCGATATGATGAGAACATTTTTCTCGTGGCCGGCTGTCCCCGGAGCCGACCGAGGTTACGGTCCTACCCATATCCCCCCACCTTCCTTTGACGCCGGTGCCTTCTGGGCACGTATTACGAGTCTTCACGCTGCCTTTGACCCTAGTAGGGCCAAGGCCTCGGCCATCGTACATCCCTGCCTACGTATTGCTCAGCGCCTTATGGCGACGACATTTTTGGCCAGATATGAGCCGGGCACGATGTCTACGCCAGAGCTCTACATGCTCTACGCGATGACACGTCCCAGAGCTCTATCTAGGGATGGCGATGAGCTGGTCCCCGCCGTCGTGATCGATATCGCGGCTTGGTTTTGGACCGCATCATTGTATCGGTGGGCGCTCGCTCACCGATATGCTACGACGGCCTGATCACCTTGCTTGCTCTTATGACCGGCGAGGACTTCCCCGATGACTTGCGACACGTCCCGGGCCCCACTTCTCTGTCGATAGATGTTATGGCCCGGATGAAGATGCTTCGTCCGCATGGTGAGCATCACTGGGTCGGGTTGCACGGCCCTTACGGTGCCGACTACATGATTCTCCCGAGCCCTGCTCGAACTCAGATTGCACCAGCCCACGTCGACTGGCTCCCTGCGATGGATGTTCTCATCCCCGCCGCCTACGTGCTCGAGGCCGAGGAGGCCGAGCAGGCCCACGCTGCCCACGCTGCCCAGGCTGCCCCCGCAGACCCTGCTGCACACCCTGCCGAGCCTGCTGCCGACCCTGTTGACCCAGTGGCCCCTCAGCCCATACCAGATGTTTCCGCTGCTCCTGACACTTCTGTCCCCACTTCTGTCAGTGTCACGAGCACCTCAGCTGAGCCCACTTCCACCACCACTTCTGTAACGACCCGCTCTCGGGGGCCCGTTACTTATTTGGTTTATTCGCAGGTTCCGCAGTTTACCAGTGAAATCAGCATAGCCACAACTCAGAGATGTATCACAATACTCAAACCAGCGTACAGACGTTATTACAGTCCAAATTAAGGTACAACAACAACCAGCACTCTCTCTCACAAATACACGAAGGAAGTACTGAAAGGAAATGCGGAAAAGGAAATACACTGTACAACACACACACACCAACAGTGGTAACTAAAACTCTGCCGCTTCTGGGTCATTGTAGGCTCCACGAACTCTGGTGCAATCTCCTCGATCAGGTCTTCGTCTGCCGGTGCCATAAATGGAACCGAAGGTAAGTCACAACAATTCTAGCGATAGAAAAAGAGGAGTGCACAAATATGGAGCAGTCTATAGTAAACAAGTGCGGAAAGTAAAGCAGGGACAGACAAGCATGCAAGTGTGATAAGTAAAGTACATCTGTCAAGCATGCAAGGGTGACAAGTAAAGTAAAGGTGACCAAGCAATGACAATAGCAATAATGAGAGTAATTGTGCCTAGCCTAGTTTGTGACTTATAATGGGTAGTACAGTGAGCAACCAAGAGTCCACCTGATATCCCGGGTTACGATACTGTTCAACAAATCGATACTATTCAATACTGTTCAATACGAAGATCGGACTGGTCGCTCCCGCACTTCCGCAATTATAAGTTACCCCAAAAACCCAGTGTCTGTGCAATACCATACTCTGCAATTTTTACCAGTCATTTACTGTTCTTACATTTCCAATTACAATCTTTCTGTCAAGCAATGTCAATAATCTGTTCAGGCCAATAACTGTTCTGAGACTAGGTGTCAAGTCCTATGTTCATACGAGTACACTATCTATATTTCTAAGGGTAGAATTTACTGTGACTTACAATCTTCGAGGTGGTGGTAGTGATCCGGGACTGGATCTAGTGTCGATGCACGAGATTTGCTACCTGTAAACACAAGAGATAACTAGTTAGAGAATACCCGATTTTCTTATTTATTTAAGTTGAGTGTCTGATTTTAAAACTGGTTAAAACGGCGATAAAAAGGGTCCTAAATTTTTATATAGACTATATATGATAAAAATAGTTTTACTGCAAGAGGGAATATTTTTCTGAAGTCTATAGTAATTTTTTATAATTTTTAGAAACTCAAAACTAGTTTAAAAACCCAATTTATTTAAGTGGCGTGTTTCTTCCGTAAATTGTTCCGGGAGCAATACTCGTCGGAATTACTCAAATGAATAGTCAAAATGACCGTCTCGAAGTTTACTTTCACATATAATTTTATCACATATTATTGTGAGTGAAAACAGCGAGTTACGATTTTTAGAAAGATTTATACGTATTTAATTTTTAGGTTCAAAAAACGATTTTGGGAAAAG
The DNA here is from genome assembly GCA_030789695.1 of Scilla litardierei. Taxonomy (NCBI): domain Eukaryota; kingdom Viridiplantae; phylum Streptophyta; class Magnoliopsida; order Asparagales; family Asparagaceae; genus Scilla; species Scilla litardierei. Next base: position 64,851,713 of record CM061135.1, on the reverse strand, counting down.
TAGGTGTCTGCTCGCAGTGAGACTAGCGCCATTGGGTCCGGAATATCGTTTCCGATTTTCTAGAGTTGGTTTCGCATTTTTCTGATCCCCGTATAATTAGTTATGGATTATACATCATTAAACCCTATTATTAATTAATTAATAAATCGAAAATACGAAATAATTACGTATTTACGGAATTGCCATCGGGGCTTTTTACCGTCGCTGTGGCGGTGGGTGACGAAGGGGACGGCGAAGCGTGGGGGCGCTTGGGGTGCTCCGGGCGGCGAGGCGGTCGACGACGGGGAGCAGCGGCGAGCGGCGGGGCGGAGCGACGATGGAGGCGGAGAAAGGCGGGGGGCGAGGTCGGATGACGGCGGGGATCAGCGGCGAGCGGCGGGGCGGAGGCAGAGGCGGAAGCGGGGGCGGGGCGGTCGTCGTCGGCGCTGTCGACGTCGAGCGGCTGCGGGGGCAGCGGAGCACGACGAGATCGGGGCGGGGTCGGAGCTCGTCGGGGACGGCGAGCGACGGCGGTGGCCGTTGGGAGGAGCTGTGGCGGTAGGAGCTCGTCGGAGGCCGGGGGAGCAGCGGATCCGACGGTGGCACGGCGAGCAAGCGAGGCACTCGGGGACGGTCGGAGCTCGGAGGAGTCCGGCGGGGGTTCGGGTTGGTGGCGAGAACGGTCGCACGGCGGCGCCGATGGGCGTGCGGGCTTGGGTCGGAGAAGACGGGAGTGTGACAGAGGGGGAGAGATGAATGAGAGAGTTAACCGTGTGTGTTAAAAATGAGAGGGGAGAGTGGTTTATATAGATTAACTAATGGCAATCTAGTAATTAGAGGGGGAGACCAAATAATTTAATGGGGGGAATGAGCGTTGGATCTGAAATGATTTCAGATCCAACCAACAAAACGGTGGGTTGATTAGGGGTAGAAGTAAAACGGTAAAAGTAGCTTAGTAATAGTAAAAACGTCATTAGCGATTGTAATTAGCAGGGCGGTGAAATACAGACACGTTTTCACAAACGACTCCGAAAAATTACGAAAACATACCCACGGGATCGTATCGACGCGAGGATCGCGAATACAAGATCCGTTCAAGGATTTGGGCTAAGGAAGTACACGTTTTAGGTCAAAACGTTCAGAAAACGGGTTTGCGGGTTCTAGGCTGAAACGATATCCGAAAATTATGAAATTAATGTGGGGAGCCCTAAATGATAATAGAATGTTACTGTAGAAGTTTGAAAACGTTTTGAATACGTTTGAATAGAAAATAAATTCGTCTAATCAAAACGGTAATTTTGGAAGATGAATTTTAACAGGAATGTTTTGGGCATTTGCGGAAATATGAAATTGCTGAAATACAATATAATAAGTCTAGTGCTCAAAAATATTTTTAAAAGAATTTTTGAAATCAGTTTTGATATACAACTCCTAACTAACCATTATAAAGAAGATTTACAATAAAAATACGTTAAATACGTATTTGAAGTGTTTGAAAAATACATGCCGTTACATTCTACCCTCCTTAAAATAATTCCGTCCTCGGAATTCAGAAGATCGGTAATCGCCTAAGCAATTCAAACGATCGACCGGAAGGTTTGACGAACGACCACAACATAGGAAAATAAGTTGTTAATAGCATGAAATAAAACGTGATATCACATCGTTAAGAAAACAAAAGACGAATACATGAATACATACTATCACCATAGTTTTTTTAGAGCTAGTCTCAAGACTAGTATTAACATAATAGCTATGATGATATACTGATTGCAAATGAACGGGTATAATATCAAAAGTGATAATTCATACCTCCAATCACCTGGTCGATGGCTTCGACATCTTCTGGGATCATCGTGTAGGCCTGTCGTTGCAGAGGAGGTGGTAGGTGGGAAAAGGATACAAACACATGGAAAATTGGGTACAAGACGGAAGTGGGGGTTTAGAAAAGAAATGCGAGTTCATGAAGAATGTAACAACGCAACAGCATACACGTCGGGTCTGGCTCGATATTTCACTGGTCCTTCTGATCGGCTTTTGCTTGAGGAACACGAACTTTGGATGATTGGGTATATCGATTTCTACCCTCCTTTGACGACAGTCAATGGTGGCATGAAATGATCTCAACCAGTCCATTCCAAAGACAACATCGGAAGTCGGCATCTTTATCACCATGAAGTTGGCAACGAGATCTCATCTACAAATCACAACGGAACAGTAGAGGCATCCGCTGGTTACCGGTAGGGAACCGCCAGCGGTCTCGACCTTCCAACGAGAAGTCAGAGGTTCAACAGTGATGGCATGTGTTTGAACGAAACGACTGGCCAAGAAGCAATGTGTAGCTCCTGAGTCGAACAGTGTGAGGGCAGGTTTACCGGCTATTAAGACGGTACCTACCGTGATGAGAATCAAGTCTAAGCTTACGATTTCTAAATATTAGAGTATGTAGCTTAGTGAAAAATCTCATACCTGTGATTACTTGGCTCGTAGCTTCGGCTTCTTCCACTGTCATGGTATAAGCTTGGCGTCTCTGGGGCGCCTGTCGTCGTCTGCTGGTACACTTGCTGCTGAGGAGGGAGTAGTTGATGTTGCTGAGCAGATGATGGCGGTTGCTTCCGTTGTGGAACTCGAACTTCTGGTGGTCGAAAATTCGAACGCTACTCTCCGTAGCCAGAGTTCAAGCGTAGAAAGATTCTAAGAAGGTCAATCGAAAGGTCATCAAGCTAAAAGAAGGGTGATAGTGATGAAGATCGATGGCGTTACATAATCATGATTCACGTCCTTGCGGTCCAGCGGACACGGTCAGGGAAGTGACTAAGCTAGGATCACTTATGCCCAGTCTAGCCAGGTCGATCCACAGACTTTAGCCAAGCACATTGACCGGTATCATGGTCCATTGAAGGAAGATTATCATTCATACGAGTGCCACCGATACAAAAGATTTATTAATAACTAATTAATCCTATCAAACTTTAGGTTTTGTTAATGGCTTTTTATTAAGGCCAGATAGGTCAACTCCATTGGGGCTCTCCGAGATGTTCCAGTCCGTCCTTCGAGTGTCAAACCTGCATCCATAGAAATGTCAGCTTCGTTGAGTATCGTATACGATACATCCTGGTTTCACTATACTGTTCACGAGGTATTTTGCACGGACCTGCATGGGCCACCAAACCTGTAACGACCCGCTCTCGGGGGCCCGTTACTTATTTGGTTTATTCGCAGGTTCCGCAGTTTACCAGTGAAATCAGCATAGCCACAACTCAGAGATGTATCACAATACTCAAACCAGCGTACAGACGTTATTACAGTCCAAATTAAGGTACAACAACAACCAGCACTCTCTCTCACAAATACACGAAGGAAGTACTGAAAGGAAATGCGGAAAAGGAAATACACTGTACAACACACACACACCAACAGTGGTAACTAAAACTCTGCCGCTTCTGGGTCATTGTAGGCTCCACGAACTCTGGTGCAATCTCCTCGATCAGGTCTTCGTCTGCCGGTGCCATAAATGGAACCGAAGGTAAGTCACAACAATTCTAGCGATAGAAAAAGAGGAGTGCACAAATATGGAGCAGTCTATAGTAAACAAGTGCGGAAAGTAAAGCAGGGACAGACAAGCATGCAAGTGTGATAAGTAAAGTACATCTGTCAAGCATGCAAGGGTGACAAGTAAAGTAAAGGTGACCAAGCAATGACAATAGCAATAATGAGAGTAATTGTGCCTAGCCTAGTTTGTGACTTATAATGGGTAGTACAGTGAGCAACCAAGAGTCCACCTGATATCCCGGGTTACGATACTGTTCAACAAATCGATACTATTCAATACTGTTCAATACGAAGATCGGACTGGTCGCTCCCGCACTTCCGCAATTATAAGTTACCCCAAAAACCCAGTGTCTGTGCAATACCATACTCTGCAATTTTTACCAGTCATTTACTGTTCTTACATTTCCAATTACAATCTTTCTGTCAAGCAATGTCAATAATCTGTTCAGGCCAATAACTGTTCTGAGACTAGGTGTCAAGTCCTATGTTCATACGAGTACACTATCTATATTTCTAAGGGTAGAATTTACTGTGACTTACAATCTTCGAGGTGGTGGTAGTGATCCGGGACTGGATCTAGTGTCGATGCACGAGATTTGCTACCTGTAAACACAAGAGATAACTAGTTAGAGAATACCCGATTTTCTTATTTATTTAAGTTGAGTGTCTGATTTTAAAACTGGTTAAAACGGCGATAAAAAGGGTCCTAAATTTTTATATAGACTATATATGATAAAAATAGTTTTACTGCAAGAGGGAATATTTTTCTGAAGTCTATAGTAATTTTTTATAATTTTTAGAAACTCAAAACTAGTTTAAAAACCCAATTTATTTAAGTGGCGTGTTTCTTCCGTAAATTGTTCCGGGAGCAATACTCGTCGGAATTACTCAAATGAATAGTCAAAATGACCGTCTCGAAGTTTACTTTCACATATAATTTTATCACATATTATTGTGAGTGAAAACAGCGAGTTACGATTTTTAGAAAGATTTATACGTATTTAATTTTTAGGTTCAAAAAACGATTTTGGGAAAAGTAGGTGTCTGCTCGCAGTGAGACTAGCGCCATTGGGTCCGGAATATCGTTTCCGATTTTCTAGAGTTGGTTTCGCATTTTTCTGATCCCCGTATAATTAGTTATGGATTATACATCATTAAACCCTATTATTAATTAATTAATAAATCGAAAATACGAAATAATTACGTATTTACGGAATTGCCATCGGGGCTTTTTACCGTCGCTGTGGCGGTGGGTGACGAAGGGGACGGCGAAGCGTGGGGGCGCTTGGGGTGCTCCGGGCGGCGAGGCGGTCGACGACGGGGAGCAGCGGCGAGCGGCGGGGCGGAGCGACGATGGAGGCGGAGAAAGGCGGGGGGCGAGGTCGGATGACGGCGGGGATCAGCGGCGAGCGGCGGGGCGGAGGCAGAGGCGGAAGCGGGGGGCGGGGCGGTCGTCGTCGGCGCTGTCGACGTCGAGCGGCTGCGGGGGCAGCGGAGCACGACGAGATCGGGGCGGGGTCGGAGCTCGTCGGGGACGGCGAGCGACGGCGGTGGCCGTTGGGAGGAGCTGTGGCGGTAGGAGCTCGTCGGAGGCCGGGGAGCAGCGGATCCGACGGTGGCATGGCGAGCAAGCGAGGCACTCGGGGACGGTCGGAGCTCGGAGGAGTCCGGCGGGGGTTCGGGTTGGTGGCGAGAACGGTCGCACGGCGGCGCCGATGGGCGTGCGGGCTTGGGTCGGAGAAGACGGGAGTGTGACAGAGGGGGAGAGATGAATGAGAGAGTTAACCGTGTGTGTTAAAAATGAGAGGGGAGAGTGGTTTATATAGATTAACTAATGGCAATCTAGTAATTAGAGGGGGAGACCAAATAATTTAATGGGGGGAATGAGCGTTGGATCTGAAATGAGTTCAGATCCAACCAACAAAACGGTGGGTTGATTAGGGGTAGAAGTAAAACGATAAAAGTAGCTTAGTAATAGTAAAAACGTCATTAGCGATTGTAATTAGCAGGGCGGTGAAATACAGACACGTTTTCACAAACGACTCCGAAAAATTACGAAAACATACCCACGGGATCGTATCGACGCGAGGATCGCGAATACAAGATCCGTTCAAGGATTTGGGCTAAGGAAGTACACGTTTTAGGTCAAAACGTTCAGAAAACGGGTTTGCGGGTTCTAGGCTGAAACGATATCCGAAAATTATGAAATTAATGTGGGGAGCCCTAAATGATAATAGAATGTTACTGTAGAAGTTTGAAAACGTTTTGAATATGTTTGAATAGAAAATAAATTCGTCTAATCAAAACGGTAATTTTGGAAGATGAATTTTAACAGGAATGTTTTGGGCATTTGCGGAAATATGAAATTGCTGAAATACAATATAATAAGTCTAGTGCTCAAAAATATTTTGAAAAGAATTTTTGAAATCAGTTTTGATATACAACTCCTAACTAACCATTATAAAGAAGATTTACAATAAAAATACGTTAAATACGTATTTGAAGTGTTTGAAAAATACAGGCCGTTACAACTTCCGAGGCTGTCACCACCACTCCCACCACCACCACTGGCCCTCTGTCCGTCGAGCCACTTTGCTCCGCACTCCCCGAGCGCCCGCCGACCTTTGTTGAGAGTGGAGAGCCCTCGTTTGCCACGGTCGTGGGGACCATGGCTAGCATGATCTCCGCTGGGGTTGCGCCTTTTGGTCCACACAGTTCCGCCCCAGTGGTAGTTACCTCTGTCTCCACCCCTGCTGTCTTTTCTGAGAGCGTCGTGGCGTATGTCCACACTTCTGTGCCACTGACCTCTCTGGCCGCCTCGCTGCCACTTTTGCACACTTCTTTCGCTGCCGCTGCCTCCGCTTCTCACCAGCCGGTGTCCCGGCCTCACACTGAGGCCAGGCCCACATTTGCAGGCACGTCACCTTTTGTCCCCTTCCCTGCTGAGCCCGTTACATACTCTACTCGCGTACGCCAGCCTCGCCCTGCTCAGCCTAGACCGGTGCGTCCCTCTGCACCACCCCCGCCCGACACTGTACTGCAGAGCATACGTGCTCTTGAGTTGGCGGTTAGTGGTCTTAGAGGTGACCTTAGGACCCTGTCCGCCACCGTCTCAGCGATGGCTGGCCGCTTCGAGCTGATCCCCCAGATCCATTACTGTCTCACCCAGGTTCTGGAGCGTCTCCCGCGCGTACCCCCTCCCACCCGGCAGGTTCCCACACACACTTCCACACACACTAGACCTGCTTCCACTTCCACACCCACCCCAGCTCAGCAGCCTACACCACCACCACCACCACCTCCACCTCAGGACGGAGACGGCGCAGCACCACCTTCCTAGGCACCCTTGATGCCATCGATTCCTTTTGCCGTTGTGCTGCCCGTCTCTGCTGGGTCCTGTTGCGCTTTTTCCACCCCCCCCTCCCCTCACTTATTTTGGTATTCTCTTTTTGATCATATCTTTATATATCTATTTTGGGAGAGTGGGAGAGTTATTGGTGACACTTATATCTATGTATCGCTCCTATCTGTGCATGCATCATGTCCGCATCATATTTTCATTTCTTTATTTTCCCTTTTTCTTTTCATTTTTCCATGCATGCATCCTCACTTGCCCCTCCCATCGCTTATCTCTCGGTGTGCCACACTTTGCACATTGAGGACACTGTGCCATTTAGCTTGGGGGAGTGAGTTCTCACGTTCTTTTTTCGATTTGCCACCTTCATTTTCAGTTTTTCACACCGTTTTTTTACTTTTGCACTTATTTTTCACTATTTTTCTTTTATTTTACCATGCATCACGTTTTCCTTATTTTTTTTTCTGTGTGCTGCATTGTAAATAGTTTCATTTTCCCCTTTATCTTTATTTCTTTTTCATCTCATGCTAGAGATGAATTTTCTGCGATGATGACTACGTGGAGTTAGCTCATTCTATATGCATACTATATTTGTCATGTCTTAGATTTTATTTCTGATATCATATGCTATGCCTTGCCTTGCTTTTAGGAATAGTAACCCACACCTTTTTTCACATGAAAATGGATGAAATTTTATTATTAGCTGAGTCTGAATATTCATATGTATGCTATCACAGAAAACACACCAAGATTCACGCATTGAATGCTTATATCTGGAGTACTGACTTTCTTTTCCTATATCACTTCTATATGCATGAATTGTACACTTCACTTCAGGATGATTGAATGATGTTAGCTATGATAAATCTGGATTAGTTAGCTTTTTTGTGATCGAAACTGAGTAGATTAGATTACCCTGCTGAAGTTGTCGTGCATGTCTTATAGAGTGAACCGAGAGTTACATTTATTTCTTTCTCCACAAATCTTGAACATCATTTCTCTACTTTTAAAAATCATTGGTGAATCTCCCCTTAGTGATTCTATTATATGGCATTTCCCCCGCTATTAATTCCTAGCTCCAAATCTCTTATTCTCTTAAAAAAAGGAGAATAAAAGAGAGACGAGCATTCTTGTATATCATTATCTCTCTTTGAGTTGGGATCGTTATGTATATATGCTATATGAAAAAAAAAAGAAAAAAAAAAGAAAAAAAAACAAAAAAAGAGGAAAAATCCTCAATAAAAGATCACATCTCACTTTCTTCCTTTCTTCTTTCTTCTTATTTCATTTGGAGCTCTATAAAAATGGGGAAGTGAATATTTTTTTATGCCACCACGCTTATAGATAAGCTTGGGGGAGTGGATCCATTGATGTGTGAGAGAGTGACTACTTGACATTGCACGACAACCTAGGCTAAGTAATATTCTATACTCGGTGAGATTATTTTTAGCTTTACGAAATCCAGAAATCTAAGCCTAGCGTTCATTTCATGAAATCCATACTTTTCTATTCTCTCTATTCTATAGTGTGATACTCTTATACTCCTGATAGAAAGCGTTCAATTGAAAAGTGTGTGATCTGTGATTTGTATACCGCTTTAAATGATTCAGACGACGTTAATTTTAAAATTATTCTGTTTTTCATGATTATAACGTTTTTCGTGGGTTTTCTATTTCTATTTACACCATTATACTATGATATCAAAATAAAATTCTTTGACATGTATTTTTCATTCGGTGCATGCTATAAGAGTAAGTGAAACCCACGTCCTGAGAAAATGATCTAGCATCCTACCTCTTCGCTTCTTTCTTTCTTTCTTCTTTATTTTCATTTCGTTTTCATTCTTCTTCGTTTTTCATTTTTTCATTTTTCGCCGTTTTCGTTTTCCGAATCCACCGGGTTCGCCTTTTACTTATCTTCCTCGAGGACGAGTAAGAGGCAAGCTTGGGGGCTTTTGATCACTCCTTATTTTACACCTTTTTTCCGCATGTTTGCATGCCATTTAGATCGCCCAAATCATGTTTTTCACGATATATCGACGATATTGCGATGCTTTTCACGATTTGTTGTTTTTGTCGCATTTCAGGTGATTTGGCGCGATTTGGAGTGATCTCGAGATGCGCTTACTCTAGACGGTCACCGACGACCTCCCCGAGGGGTATTTTGCTGTTGGAGAGGAGCGGAAGAAGAATGGACGTCGCAGGAGCGACAAGGAGGCCAAAACAAGCAGATTGGGCATTTTTTGTGTCCCACTCGGCCGAGTGGAGGAGCCACTCGGCCGACCAGCGAGACACTGCTCGGCCGACCAGTTCAGACACGAGTTACCTTTGCACTCGGCCGAGCACAGAAGACCCACTCGGCCGAGTGACTATATCTCGTCCGCCCGAGTGGCGCCCAGACGAAGCCCCTCCAAAACATCGAAGTTACTGTTTTTCGGCTGCCTGAGCTTCAGAAGACCCACTCGGCCGAGTGGAGAATCCCGTCCGCCCGAGTACTATGAAGCCATCGGCCGAGTGACGACAACTCACTCGGCCGAGCCGCCCCCGAACTGAAGACCCCTGAAAGCCCCGACTTACTGGAAAATTGCAGGGTTTTCACTCGGCCGAGCGACTTTTGTCACTCGGCCGAGTGCGATGCGCTGCCTGTAGCGAAAACTGCGGAAAACAGGCTGTGCAGGGGCATTTTGGTCAAAATTTTTGGACGATTTTTGGGGCTATTTAAGCCCTGTTTTTACCCTAGTTTGGAGAGCTCTCTCTTAGATTTTTTGCAGCTTTTTAGATTAGTTTTTTAGCTTTATTCTTGTGATTGGAGAAGGAGCAAAACTTGGATTTTTGTTGGATTAATTGAAGAACTACATTGGTTTGCATCTCTTTTCCCTAAAAATTCTATTTTTATTGTTTATATCATTGTTGTGATGAATTCTATTGCTTATCTCAACGATTATTTTTG